>JAODAL010022339.1:0-64944 GCA_025379985.1 Phyllomedusa bahiana | reverse complement strand
TGGGCTTTTTTCAAAGGGGGTGTGGCTTCCCAGGCAAAGGGGGGCGGAATTGCAAATTTTTGCGCGCTTCAAATTCGCTTTTTTTATTTCAAAGTTGGCATGTTGAACTGTGCACTTGTGCGACATGTATGAACGAGCTGCCCCAGAAGCCTGGGGGTTTTCAGTGACTTCAGCGCACCCCCGTTCGCAATAGTTAAATGCCTCCGGTACGCCCGTATCAGGCGCATTACAGAGCACCTGTGGCACTTTGCAATGCGCCTCATTTCAGGGGACGTGCGGGAGGCGGGGCGTATGAAGCTATAGTTTTATGCTTTCACTAGGAATTGTAGGTGCATTAACTGGAACATGTAGGCATTTTAAAATTGGTTTCCCTGACCCAAAAATGTTGGTTAGCACTGAATGCACCATTTAGGACCCACTGTAGAGCAGGTTATAAATAGGTGCATTCTATGCTATTATAATACACATGAAATGTAGTGTTTAAACACCAAATTTCATACATGCCGCCCTTGGTGGTGGTAATATTATTACTTATTTTAAAGCTTTATTGATTCCAGAGCGCTGTACATTCAAGGGGGGTTAAAACATCCGTGTTTCCCCCATAGGGAAGACAGCGTTTTAATTTTTTTTCCCCCAAAAGTCCGTATGTTTTTTCTTTGGGCTATGTCTTATATAGGCGGGATAGGGCCGTGAGGAGGGGATAGGGCCGCTGTAGGAGGTATGGGCCAGCTGTAGGCAGGTATAGGCCGGCTGTGGGGTATAGGGCCAGTGTAGGCGGTATAGGGGGGATGTAGGCAGGGATGGGCCGCTGTAGGAGGTATTTGGGCCGCTGTAGGCAGGTATAGGGCAGCGGTAGGGGTATAGGGCCCGCTGTAGGCAGGGTTTGGGCCGCTGTAGGCAGGTATAGGGCCCGCTGTAGGCAGGTATAGGGCCCGCTGTAGAAGGTATAGGGTGGCTGTAGGCAGGTATAGGGCCGCTGTAGACAGGTATAGGGGGAGTGTAGGCAGGTATAAAGGGCCGTGTAGGCGGGATAGGGCCGCGTAGCAGGTATAGGGCGGCTGTAGGGAGGGATAGGGGCCAGCTGTGGCAGGTATAAGGCCAGCTGTAGGCAGGATGGGCCCGCTGTGGGAGGTATAGGGCCAGCTGTGACAGGGTATAGGGCCAAAATGTGGCCGGTATGGGCCAGCGTAGGCAGGTTTAGGGCCGCTGTAGGCAGGTATTGGGCCGCTGTGACAGGATAGGGCCAGCTGTAGGCAGAAAAACACTTACCGGGGCCCCCCCCTGCCCCGTCTCCCCCGCCGCCCCGCCCCCTCGCTGCCCCCGTTTTCCCCGGCCGCCTCCTCGTGCTCCGTCCCCCCGCGCCGCACCCCTCCTCGGGGCTCCGTTTCCCGCGCCGCGCCCCCCTCCTTTTTGCTCCGTCACCCGCGCACAGCCCCCTCCTCGTTTCTCCGTCTCCCGCGCCGCGCCGCCTCCTCGCTGCTCCGGCCCCCCGGGCGCGCTCATCCCGGCACAGGCGGGTGACTTTTATCAGGCGCGCTACGTCTTTACTTTCGGGGTAGTTTACTTTTAGGGGGACCCCCCCAAGCCCACCGCTATGTTTCCCTTTTCCGGGGGTGCCCTTTAACTATCGGGGGAAAAAACGGTACCCTTTTTGGTCAAAACAAAGTACAATAGTGACAATTGTGACTTAACAATGGTACAGGGGGACAGAGAACCTTTGCCCGGGGGGCTTAAAAATCTACAGGGAAGGGGTGAAGAGAAAAAGAAGGTGGGGGGGCAGACATTTTTTGGTGGAGGGGGTGGGTGGGGCAGTGGGGTTTAATTGTAAAATATAGGCAAATCCGGGAAGAGAGGGGTTTTTTCGGATACTTTTGGGGGAGTAAAAAGTAGAGGAGGGTTCTGTTGTTTTGGGGCAGTGAGTTCCAGATTTGTGGGGGAAGCGGGGGAAAAGTTTGGGGGAAGGTTTTCTTTGGGAGCAAACCCGGGGGAAAGGGGAAGAGGAAAAAAGGCCCTGTGAGGAGGGGAGGTTGCGTGAGGGGAGGTATCTGGAGATTGGGACCCAAGAGATGTTTTGAGGGGGGGGTCAGGGAGAGGCCTTGTTTTTTCAGGGGTGGTAACTTGAACTTGAATTCCCCTGCGGGAAAGGGGTTTGTCAGTGGGGAAATTTGGCCCAGAGGGGAGAGGTAAAAAAAGGAGGGGCAGTGGAGTTAAAAGGTGGTCTGTAGGGGGGCAGGAGGGGCTAAAAGCAGGGCCGCCATCAAAAATTTTCCCACCCCCCGGGACGCGGGAACCCATTGGGCCCCCCCCCTTCCCAAAACCCCGCCCTTTTGCTCCCCTCCCCCCACCCACCCCCCCTTACACCAGAAAAAAAGTTTTTTTCTGTGGTAAACAAGGGAAAAAAAACCCAATTGGCCTTTGTTTTTTAATTTGGTTTTTTGTTGGATTATAAAATTTTAAACAGTTTTTTCTGAAATTTTTGGGGTTTCAGTATTTTTAAAACGGGAAAGGCCAGAAAATTTACCGCGATGATAAACCGGTGTCACCATTTGTTACTGAAAAAACCCAAAGTTTCCCCCCCCCAAAAAATACCAATTAGCAACAATTTTACAAAAAACCAAAAAATTTCCCCCCACATATCATGGCCATTGGTGACTAAACCACTGAAAATGTTATGTTTAAAAACCAGTATTTTTTTTCCACATTTGCCCCCCGGGGCCCAAAAGGGGATAAAAATTCTGGTTTCCCAAATTTGCCCCTAAAGGGAATTTTTCCAACACAAAACACCTGAAGATTTTTCTTTTTTTCTATAAACCTTCCCCCCTGGGGCCCCCACCCAAATGTAAAAAATTCCCCCCGTACTTTGTGCCCCAAATGGTAATTAATTACCCCCCCTGGGGCCAAATTAGTTGGGTATATAGGCTTCCTGTAGAATTTAGTTCTTTAAAAGGCTCCCGCATATAAATGGGAAAAAATGGGTTTCCCCCTTTTTGTGGGTTTGGGTTATAGGGCCCCAGAAGGAAGAGTCCCCCAGTTGGTATTTAAAAAGAGTGCCCCCAGGGTAAGAAAGGTAGTAGGGGCCCCCGGGGACGGTCGGTAGATATTTTTAGTATGCCCAGTAGGTATGTAGGGACCCCCAGAAGGGAGGTAGATAGCTGGCCCACAGTAATAGGGAGTAGGGCCCCACACTAAGGACCCCGCAAAGGGCCCCCCAAAAAGGGGCCCCCCATTTTAGGGCTCTTAAAAAGGGACAAAAAAAAAAAACACCCCTGGGGCCCTAAAAGAGGGCCTCACCCTTTTCGGCCACACAAGAGACCCCACCCTTTAGGGCCCCGCAAGGGCCCACCCCTTTAGGGCCCCCCCAAGAGGCCCCACACCTTTTGGGCCCCGCAAGAGGCCCCCACCTTTGGGCCCGCAAGTGCCCCACACCTTTTTTGGGCCGCAAGAGGGCCCCAACCCCCTTTGGGGCCCGCAAAAAGGCCCCAAATAAAGGGCCCACAAGAGATCCCACACCTTTTTGGGCCCCAAAATACCCCACACCTTTTGGGCCCCCAAAAGGCTCCAAAACTTTTAGGGGCCCCCCCAAAAGGGGTCCCCCTTTTGGGGGGCCCCCCCAAAAAGGTCACACTTTTAGGGCCCCGGCCCAAAATGCCCCACCCTTTTGGCCCCGCCCAAAGAAAAGGGGCCCCCCACCTTTGGCCCCGAAAAAGGCCCCCCCCACCTTTTGGCCCCCCCAAATCCCCACACTTTTTAGGGCCCCGCAAAATGCACTTTTTAGGGGCCCCCAAGAGGCCCCAAAACAAAAGCAAAAATTAAAAGTCTACTTGGGGGGAGGGGCCGCCAGAAAATGAGGAGGGCCGTCGGGAAACGAGGAGGTTTACACTGTGGGAGGGGGGGCCCGGCCTAGATGCTTCTTTGTAATGCTTTACTAAAAAAGGATTGTTCCTTAATTACTTACTTCAGTACAGGGCAGTGACAGGACAGGAACCGCAGCTCCCCCTCTCCAGGCGCGGCACCGGGGGGATGTTAACATTTAAATCAGTGGGGCGGGGCTTAAAGGGTTTTTAAATTTTGTCAATGATCATAGCCCCGGGGCCGGTGCCGCGCAACATGGGGGGGGGGGAGTGCGGTTTTTGTTGTCAGGCCCCTGTACTGAAGTAAAAGTAATTAAGAGAACAAATCCTTTTTTTGAAAATGCATTTAGCTAAGAATGCATCTGGGGCCGGGGGCCCCCTCCTCCCAAGTGTAAACCCCCCTGTTTCTCCGACGGCCCCTCCTATTTTCTGCGGGCCCGGCCCCCCCTCGTTCTTCTGCGGGCCGACCGCTCCTCCCAAACGCCCGCGGCCCCCCTCCGGTGCCTCTAATGTGTTTCGGGCCCCTCTCCCACAAAGCGCCCCCCCTGGGGCCCCCCCATACACCCAGCCCTCCGTGAAACAAGAGGGCCTGCTTCTCCGGGCCCCCCTTTTTTAAAGTTTTCCTCCGGGCCCCCTCGAGACCCCCAGTATGCCTTTATGGCGGCCCCTGTAGTGGGAGGCCCCGAAAAGGGGGGTCGTAGGCCTGGGGGGAAATGGACAAAGGGATGAATAGCATTTTGTGTTGGCAGATCGGGGGAAAATTTTTCGGGGGGAGGGGTTGTGGGGGAACAGAAAAATGATTGCGGGGGCAACAATAGGTTTTGGGGGACAGATGGAGGACAGTTTAAGATAGCTCTGCTCAAGGGGTTTTTGGGCAAATGGAAGCAGGAAAATGGGGCAATAGTTTTGGGCGAGAGGGGGGGTCGAGAGATAGTTTCTTCAGGATGGGTGTGATAGTGTGTTTAAAGGAGGAAGGGAAGATGTCAGAGGTAGTATCATGGATCATACCATCTGTGACACACAGTGGGGGGCGGTAATGGTAACCACCAGTGCATGGGTGGTGGCATGATTTTGGTTTTGGACCTGTTTTGCTGCATCTGGGGGAAGGATGGCTTTTTCATAATGTTGGAACAATGAAATTGAATTTACCAGAAAATTTAAAGGAAAAGTCAGGACATTCTATATATTTTTCAGAGCTCATCTTTCCCCCCTCTACATATAACCCAAAAATTTTCAGAGCCATTTCTTCCTCTATCATATAAACCCCAATATCACAGACTCAGTCCCTTCCTCTAACATATACCCTATATATTAAGACCCCAGTCCTCTATCTATAACCCCATTAAAAACAGGCTCAGCTTTCTCTCTCTATCATATAACCCAATATCACAGAGCTCACTTCCTCCTTATCATATAATCCTATATATCACCACCTCTCTTTCTCCTTATCATAAACCCTATATTCACAGAGCTCAGCCCCCTTCCACTATCATATAACCCTTATATCAAGAGTCATTTCCTCCTCTATCCCTATAACCCTATTATCACAGAGCCCAGCTCCCTTCCATATCATATAACCCTATTTTATCAGGGGACTCACCCATCTCCCTCATAAATATAATTTTTAAATATCACAGAGCTCACTTCTCTCCTTCATATAGCCCTATAAAATCACAGGGGCTCATTTTTCCTCTCTATAATATAACCCTAATATCACAGACCCTCACCCTTCCCCCTCCTTTTATAAATTTTAACCCTATATATCATAGACCTCAGTTTCTTCCCCTTTTATCAATAACCCCTAAATTTTCACAGAGCTCAGCCCCTCTCCCTATCATAAACCCCTAAAATACCCCAGAGCTCAGTTCTCCCCCTATAATAAAACCCCCTATATTTTCACAGAGTTCAGCTCCTCTCCTCTATCATAAAACCCTATATATCACAGACTCACCCCCTCCCCCCTTTAACCCATATAATCTTTTTATATGACAGACCCTCACCCCTCTCCTCTACATATAACCCAAAAATTCACAGAGCTCAGCTCCTTCCCTCTATCATATAACTCTATATATCACAGCGCTCAGTTTCCTCCTCAAACATTAACCCTTTTTATTTCACAGACCACTCCCTTTTTCTATCATATAACCCTATATTTTCCACAGAGTCACTCCCTCCCCTCTATCATAAAAACCCATATATCACAGATCTCAGTTTCCCTTTTCCCCTATATCTTTATAACCCTATAAATCACAGAGCTCAGCTTCTCTGCTTTTTCATATAACCCTATTATCACAGAGCTCAGCTCCTTTTCCTCTATCATAAAACCCCAATAAATCCCCGAGTCAGCTCCTCTCCCTCTACATTTTAACCCTTATATCACGGGACCCAAAGCTTCTCTCCTCTATCATAAAACCCCCCTAAAATTTTCCAGAGTTTCAGTTTTCTCTCCCTCTATCATAAAACCCCCTATATTCCCCAGACCAAGCTTCTCTCCTCTATCATAAAAACCCAATATATCACAAAAGCTCATTTCTCCCCTTTCTATCATAAAAACCCTTTATATCACGGGAGCTCAGCTTCCCCCCTCTTAAAATTAAACCTTATAATCAGAGAGCTCAGCTCCCTCCTTTTATCATAAACCCCTATATACCAACAGCTAAGCTTCCCCCTCAAACATAAAACCCCTAAAAATCACAGAAAATTAGCTTCTCTCCTCTAAAAATAAAACCCTATATACCCACAGGGGCTCAGCTTTTTCCCCTCTACCATAAAACCCCAATATATCACAGAGCTCAGCTCCTTTTTCCTCTATCATATAACCCTATAAAATCCCCGGGGCCACTTCTCCCCCCTCTACATATAACCCCTATATATCACAGAGCTCAGTCCTTCCTTTTCATATAACCCTATATATCACAAGCTAAATCTTCTCTCCTCTATCATATAACCATATATATCACAGAGCTCAGCTCCTCTCCTCTTTTCATAAAAACCCTATTTTAACCCCAGAGCTCAGCCTCTCCTTCTATAATAAAAAAACCTTATATAACACAGAGCTCAGCTTCTCTCCTCTATCATATAACCCTATATATCACAGAGCTCAGCTTTCCTCCCTCTATCATGTCCCGCTCTCAGCATAGATCTGACAGGTTCCCTTTAAAAATATAAGCGATATCGCCAGATATCAGAAACCCCACATTTTAGTTCTAGGTAGGAGAAATTCACTAACTTGTCATTCCCTACAAAAAGGTGCTATTTTTCCTTTTCCCCAATGGGGTCCCCCTCAATTTAATGTCCCAAAAAACAGCTGCTGTGACTGTTATGTCTACACTTACATTCATAAACCAAAGTGATTTTGGAAGTGCAGCCAACTGATTCAGGATGTTTCATTTTTTGGGGGGCTATAAATTTTGAAATTGCAAAGGGGGGTTTGGGCTCACTACATCGATTAAATTTTCACCTCAGCCCCTGTTTTCTCGGGTTTTTTTTTTTAATTCAAAGGCGTATAACTAGCAAACTACGGGTTTTGCAGGGATGAGCTGTTTAAGGACCCCCAAGGTCTTTTTCTATAGGGGCCCCCAACGGGCAGCTTATCAGAAGAGATCAAACAGTCTTAGCTTTAGCAACCAGTTTTTGCCCACCCCTATCGGGAAGAGATAAAAACGGGTTTTGGGAAGCTATAGCGACCTAGTAGCTGATGCAGAGGGAAAAAACTAGGAATGGGGGGACCACTTTTTAAGGGAAACATAATTGCAAAGGACTTTTTTTTTGCGATCTTTAACATAAAAAGCAGCAACCCCTTTAGTGAGAAAACCCCCTTTAAAAAGTGGTTATGCCACGAATTTAAAATTAACGGGGGGAAACTTTCAAACTAAATAGTAAACATTTTCCCCATTCATCATTATTAAAAATTCTACCCGTTTTTGTTTTGCTGTCCTTTAGTTCCTTTTTTTTAAAAATCGCTCCAGGGTCGCCCGGGGCTGGAGCCCCTCAGCCCTGGGCCAGCTCAGAATCATTTTTCCCCTCAGGCAGCTACGGTGTTCAAACCCCAGGTGCTGTCTTCACTCCCTCCTCTGTACTCCTTATAATTAGTCAAACATGCAAAATATAAAAAGGACCTCAATGAGGCTGTGCATTGATAAAGAGAAAAAAAAACCCGGTTTGGTTCCTGCGGGGATTTAAACCCTAGGCCCCCTTGTGCTGTGAGGAAAGCTTTCACCTCTGAGCTACTTTGTAGCTCTCACCTTTATACATAAACGACCTTTCTTTGTACAGAGAGGGGGCCCCGGTGATTCACCCTCAGGGTCATTTTGTATAAATTTTAAAAACCAAAAACCCCCCCCCCTTCTGAGACACAGAGCTGAAAAGCTTGGGAATACAGGAGGATGAAATGAATCGTGGCAAACCCCTTTAAGTATATCACATTCTTTGACTTTCTCTTCTTTATTGAAAGTCGGATGCTTTTGAAAAAATCTAAGGGTCTGAATTTGAATGAGTTTGATGGGGTTCCTAGGAGTGCACCCCTAAAGTTATAGCTCTTTTCAGAGTTTAGAAGCATTGCCCACCGCTTCCGCGGTCCTAGAGAACGCCAATCTTACTCAACTCCCTGTTTACAAACAAAGCCCAGTTTTCACAACTTCGATTTCCGTCCCATTACACAACCCAAACAAGCGCCTGCGCCAGCGCACCTGAACGCGATAAGTTCCAGTTCTGCCCTGGGAACGTTTTATACTTTCTATTACAAACAGGAAATGGAACCGTGAAAGATTTTATACCGGAGCTGAAAAACGGGGGAAGGGGACACAGTCCCCCCCGTATACGGGGGGCGCACGTTCTACCCGCTCGGCCCATGCCTTCACCCAGAGGGTCCTCACTTGCTATGTTTGCACTTTTTTTTTTCACTGTATTTCTGCTTTTTTCTATTATTTTGGCAGACTTTTTGGAATGTCTAGGAGCTGAGGGCTTTGCTTCACGGAGCAAAATCCTGAAGCGAGAAAAAGGGAAAGTTATAGACTAAACCACAGTAATGTAAACATGTCTGCAGCTAAAATAACTCCACTTTCATTGGAAACACAGCTCAGTCACAATCAGACTTCTGTGTGCTCTGCGCGTCGAAAGGGACTTAAAGGCCCCCCAAATTTAAAAGATTATGCATGCTTCAGGGGCCCTGGGTGGGCTCAATTTTTTTCTACTTCAGACGAAGGCTTTGTTATTTTCTACTGAAATTTCAGCCATCCTTCGACCCAAGTAGAAGTCCATCGGCTGCTCAAAAGGTAGAATTTGATGACTTTTAAGAAAGTTTTTTAAAATTTTTTAGTTTTGGTCATGAATAAGCTAAATTGGTGACCTGTGGCATAGCTGCAACCACTGCTAGAGGACCCGAGAGGTAAGGTGAGGGAAGCCAAACTTCCAACTGTACTAACCCAAAGGAAAAATTTCATTCCTCCCCTCCTCCCTCCATCTGCATTTGACACCATATTTCAAAGAGGCCTCTGTAAGTGCGCAAAACCAGAAGCTGACTTGGCCCTTCCCCAAAATGGGGGATCATTCTGGCAGATGACAATAGTAAATTTCAACTGGGGTTGATTTATGGGGACCACCTTTGGAGCTGATTCTGGGGGTCCACCAATGGGGGTGATTCTGGGGGCCCACTAGTGGAGTTGATTCTGGGGGCCCACTAGTGGACTTGATTCTGGGGGCCCAAATGGACTTTTATTCTGGGGGGCCCCCCTATTGGAAAGGATTCTTGGGGCCCCATTGGAGTTGATTCTGGGGGCCCCTAGTGGGAATGGGTTCTTGGGGTCCCAGTGGAGTGATTCTTGAGGGGCCCCCGGGAATCAATTCCCGGGGCCCCCGTGGAGATGATTTTTTTGAGGGCCCCATGGGGTGATTTTTTGGGGGGCCACCAGTGGGTTGATTATTGAGGCCCACCAGTGGAGTTTTTTGGGGCCCCCCAAGTGGGGTTGATTCTTGGGGCAGAAAAGTGGAGTTATCTTGGGGCCCCACCATTTAGTTGATTCTTGAGGCCCACCAGGGAGTTGGATTCTTTGGGCCCACCATGGATTGATTCTTGGGGCCCACCAGTGGAGTTATTCGGGGCCCAAACCCTGGAGTTTTAATTTGGGGCCCACAGTGGAGTTGATTCTTGGGGCCCACCAGTGGAGTTGATAATTGGGGCCCACCAGTGGAGGTGATTCTTGAGGGCCACCAGTGGAGTCGATTCCTGGGGCCCACCAGTGGAGTTGATTCTTGAGGCCAACCAGTGGAGTTCATTCTTGGGGCCCACCAGTGGAGTTGATTCTTGGGGCCCACCAGTGGAGTTGATTCTTGGGGCCCACCAGTGGAGTTGATAATTGGGGCCCACCAGTGGAGGTGATTCTGGGGGTCCACCCTACACCTACTGTACATTCCTCTTATACTCTGCCTCTTACTTTTAGCTATTTTCTCTCTGCCCTTCTGCCTCTTCCAAGGATGTATAAGCTGTTTAAAAGACACTCCAGGTCTGCCATGCTCAGGGGCCCACTGGGGGGTTCCTTTGTTCACTTGTGGGCCAGTCTGAGCCAGTACAATAGTCCACAATATATGAAAAAAACTTTGAGATTCTTTGGCCAAAAACATGTTTTTGGCCAAAAAATGCTCAAGCCACCCCCGGCTTACAACGGGATCTCAGTTGGGTGGTCCTACTCTATATTATCTCTCACCTGGGTCAACTTCAGACCTCTCACTGTGCCAAACGGCCTCCAAAATGCAGAGAGAAAAAAAAAAAAAAGCACCAACCTTTCAAAGCTAGTGCATTGATATAAACAGCCTGTGGAGGTGGGCGGGTGCAGGAAACCAAAATGAGGTATCTACTCTCCTTATATATTTCAAAAGCAAATATGTGCCAAATACAACTATAGTTCTGCACAGAAAAACATTTCTGAAAAAAACACTGCAAACCTGGGTGCCACTGGCATGGCTGCGGCACATAAACATCCGCACACAGTCCAATCCCAGTGGCACACCACTGCAAAAAGGGCAAGAAAACACCTGGAAATCTCCTTTGGAGATTTCCATGTGTTTTTTTGCCCTTTTTGCAGTGGTGTGCCACTGGTATTGGACTGTGTGCATATGTATATGTGCCGCAGCCATGCCAGTGGCACCCAGGTTCGCAGTGTTTTTTTCAGAAATGTTTTTCTGTGCAGAACTATACGTTGTATTTGGCACATATTTGCTTTTAAAATATATAAGGAGAGGTAAATACCTCCATTTTGGTTTCCTGCACCCGCCCACCTCCACAGGCTGTTATATCAATGCACTATGCTTTGAAAGGTTGGTGCTTTTTTTATTTTTCTCTCTGCATTTTGGAGGCCGTTTGGCACAGTGAGAGGTCTGAAGTTGACCCAGGTGAGAGATAATATAGAGTAGGACCACCCAACTGAGATCCCGTTGTAAACGGGGGTGGCTTGAGCATTTTTTGGCCAAAAACATGCGAACCAAGAATCTCAAAGTTTTTTCATATATTGTAGATAGCATAATAATCCATCCCTATATTTTGCCATCTCCATTTTTAATCCAAAAAAAGAAATAAATCTAAGAAACCCTTTGGGAACTGTCAGTATTACAGACTTCGCAGCTAGAAAGGGACCCAGAGGTTTAGGACAAGGCTACAACCAGTAATTTCAGGGCCCCATACAACCAAAGCATCTGGGCCTCCAGTTCATTACCACTTTCTATCTTGCACCACATCAGTGGGCCTCTTTTTGATCCGGGCCCCTGACAGAAGTGCTGCCAGTACTGGCCTGATGGTGCCCTTGGTTTGGGGGGGGCTTGTACCTTTTTGTAAGTTGATGTCTTTCTGCTATATAGCACTAATATATGGGTCCTCAGATATATGGTGCTATTAATTATTACCAGTTTAACCGCTGTTTCTGTTACCTAATGGTGGACTAATTTTGCTGCGGTGCCCTAAGATTTAGGTCGGGGTGGGTAGGTTGATTGATGAAAGATGCTCAAGAGGGGGGTTCTGCCAAAATGGGGTGTGTTTAATTTCAAAATAAAACCGTTAGAGGCAAAGATTATGAAGAGGAACCATGGCAGGATGAGGGTTAAAGGGGTTGTGACCCCACCGACAAGTACTTTCATAAGGAAGCCAACAAGGGAAGAGTATTATCGCATGGTGGCCATTCAGATGCATACATGGATGGATTGAGGGTGCAAGAGCAGGAGCCACCATTGGGGTGCACTTAGTCGTGGCAAATTTAAGATGATTTGGCAGCAAAATTTAACTGTGTTTAGATCCAGATGGATTACACCCCTATACAATGAAGAGTTGAAAACACCTATGACAAACAGCTGCAGCTTACAGCATTGTATTGTGTTGAAATTGTGTTAAACTTGAGGAAGTACCTTTGGCTTTAGCCGCCATAACAGCTGCCCACCAGGACCACTTCAGTGTAAGAACTGTGAAAGCTCAGGTTTGATAAATGAGTCCTATTGTACCTTCTCATTAGTAATAACCAGTTGCTGGCTTTCTTCTGTCTAGCACTGCTATGTAGGCTCTCTGATATATGGCTCTATACTTTTAAAGGGGTGCTCCAATCTCACACTTTGATGGCATATTAGTATGATACGCCATTAAAGTGTGATAGGTGTAGGCAGTGTCGGACCAGTGTGCCTGGGGCCCAATAGTGGAGTTGTTTCTCAGGGCTCATTATTGGAGTAGATTCTTATGGCCCATTAGTGGAGTTGATCTTTGGGGCCCACCAGTGGAGTTGCTTCTTGGGTATCACCAGTGTCGTTGCTTCTTGGGGATCACCAGTGTCGTTGATTCTTGGGGATCACCAGTGGGGTTGATCATTGGGGCCCACCAGTGGAGTTGATTCTTGGGCCCCACCGGTGGAGTTGATTCTTAGGATCCACCAGTGAAGTTGATTTTTGGGGCCCGCCAGTGGAGTTGATTCTTGGGGATCACCAGTGGAATTGATTCTTGGGGATCACCAATGGAGTTGATTCTTGGGGATCACCAGTGGAGTTGATTTTTGGGGCCCACCAGTGGAGTTGATTCTTGGCGATTACCAGTGGAGTTGATTCTTGAGGCCAGACAGTGAAGTTTATAAATCTCAGGCCCCCTAGTGGAGCTGATTCTTGGGGCCCACCAGTGGAGTTGATCCTTGGGGATCACCAGTGGAGTTGATTCTTGGGGATCACCAGTGGCGTTGACTCTTGGGGCCAATTCTACAGCTACTGCACATGACTCTTGCTATCTGCCTCTTTTTCTCTGCCTCTCTTCCTGAAAAGCAGCCCCAGGCTGGCTATTCTCAGGGGCCCACCTATCTTCATAACGCCTGCACACAACTCCCCATTCTATTCTATGGGAGTTCCTAGTACAGGCTAAAGACAAAATGCCATTGACGAAATAAGAGCCAATACAAATCCCTGAAATTTGACTTATTCTAACAGATAGGGAAAATCATAAAACATAACTTTTAATGATTACCAAAAATAAAAAATAATAAAACAACTTTAGTCACATAAATCTCTGGCTTAGTACAATTTCTATCCAAATATATTAAACACTAGGATAGAAAAAAGAGAGATACACCCTGGGATCTGACCCTAGACAACCCTATGAGACTAATGGAAAAAAAACGCTAGCCTTGGCCTATATATCCATGGTGATCGCCCCGAAAAGGGTGTCCCTGTCAGGAATCTCACCCTACTGTAAACTCACAACACCCTAGCAGTCCCTCAATAAAATTGTCCCAACATGTTTCAATCCTCCCCAAATGGCTTTGGCTATGTCTAAACAGCACAGATTTTCAGTTGGATTTTCTACGGTTTTAGTATTTTGAATCCGCTAAGAATCCGGCGGTACACTGTGCTGCATAAACAGCAATGAAAAATCTGTTATGTATTCTATGCATCGTGTTTTTTTTTTTTACCGGCAGAATATGCAATGTAATATATTACGCCGGATTCTGGTCGGGTTTGCCGTCGTCCCTGTACAGTGAATGTACGGTGCTGACGGCAAATCTGAAAACCGACCATGGCTTTTGCACAAGTCTGCACCAAAAACGGTCCGATTTCCGATGGCTAACAGTTAGGGGAGGTTCACACAGTGTTTTTTAAATGTGTGTTTGGATCCGTGTTTCGGTCCCTAAATGGACCCAAACACACATCAAACAATGAGCAGTGTGATTTACATTGCTTTCAATATAAAACACGCATCAGCGTTCAGATAAGTGATCACTGATACGTGTTTTACATGCATCTTTCTGATGCGTCTTTCAGATCCGTTCAAAAAATTGTCATGTCAATTCTTGATCTGTTTTACGCAGCAGACGCCCTAGTTAAAACTATAGGGGGTGATCCTGCTGCAGCCAAAACGCATCCAATCACGCAGCACACTTTGGGTGCGTCTTTGGATTCAATTTACACAGTGCTTTTCAATCCATTTTTCGGATCTGATTTGGACGCTGAACTTGAATGCCACAAACACGTCTAAAAATGCGCCAGAGTTTTGGACACGGTTTTGAAGCTCTTCATTGATTCCTATGGGGTTTTTCATCGCTGAAATTATTCAAGAATTGACATGATGCTTCTTTATCAGCGTCCAAAAGAGATTCCAAAGAAGCGGCTAAAACGTGTGTAAAAACCTCGTCGCGTGTGAACTACAAAGCTGTTTTACATAGGAATCAATGAAAATTGAACTGGGGGCGTTTTAGAGGCTTTTGTGGTTTTGGGAAACGCTCTGAAAACAGCATCTAAAGCAACCGTGGACCATATAGAGAAATTAAGGGTGAAGATTACATACAGCTGGTAGTATTTACTTGATAGACTATTATATTTAATTACAGGATAGCGTAAATAGCAGAAATAGAATGATCCGTACAGATATCACAACAATAAATGTATGACTAATTGCATATATCTTAGAGCATGTCCCCACGGCACGGGTTTGCGGCCGATTTTTCAGACTGTTTGCGGTTTTGCAGACCGTCTGAAAAACCAGCCATGAACGAGCACAACGGGCTCCTATGGAAAAGCCATGCAGCAGTCCCCAACGGCCGCCCGAAAAACATTGTGCATGTTCATTCTTCTGTCCGGTTTTCGGACGGAATATGAACATGTGAATGTGAAGGTAGAGGGCTAATCCCGGTATTTGTCCATTGCCGTGTAAACGGGCCCTTATTCTAATTGGGTCCAGCGAGAGGTTACCTGTTCTGATGACATCAGTCTTCACCCATCTCATAAATTATGTACTGTATATGCAAAGGGGTCATAACACTTACCACCTCCAGATAGGGGTCTGCATCCTTTTAGGTATTTTTAAGAAGGCTTAACTAGTGATTTCTGGTCTCTCTAAGGATCTATCATAGCCGTGTGATACAGCCTGGGACAGGCAGACAATGCTGCCTCAGCAAGAGACGGATTGATGAATGATTCACTCTCCCACACCTATTTCAAGATTTAGCAAAATTTTGGTCATATCCGTTTTTGGGAAAGCTGGGTGACAACTATAAGATTTCCCATGCTCCTATATAGCAGTTTGCCTATTTATGCAGTAATACATCAACAAAATACTGTACAATCTTAAAGGGGTTGTCTCACTACATGGATTCATCTTACCTCAGTCCTGTTTTCTCGGTTTCATTTTTGTCATTCAAAAGAAACTTTATTGCTGTAACAAACAAAGAGGAATTGGTACAGTTATGCAAAATTTAAAGAAAGGGACACAATCGCAATATAACAGTACCTTCATAAGCTTACATCATTAGTCAAGTCCTTATTAATAGGGAAGAAGCGCCGTCTGCATATCGATAGAGTGTGGGAGGTAAGCAGTGTTATGAGCAATCCACAATCTAACAAGGCAAACGTAAATGTTTGGTATTTATGGCTAGACTCAAAGTCGGTTTCATTTTTGAATTCAGGGGCGATTTACTGGCTTCTACAGGCCTACAGCGACACGCTGCGGACACCAGGTCTGTAGCTATAGCGACCAGCGCTGGCAGTCCATCAGGAGAGACTGAACAGGTCTATAGCTATAGCGACCAGCACTCGCAGCCTATCATGAGAGATTGAACAGGTCTGTAGCTATAGCAACCAGCGCTGGCAGCCTATCAGGAGAGATTGAACAGGTCTGTAGCTATAGCGACCTGAGGAGCTGATGCAGCCCATACAAGAGGGGATATCTCAGAATAGGTAGGACACTGTTAATGGACATATATTGCAAAGTGACTTGTTTTTGTAAGATCTTTAACATAAAAAGCAGCAATCCTTGTAGTGAGGCAACCCCTTTAAAAGGGTTGTTTCAATTCAGACAATGATGGTATATCGCTAGGATAGGCCATTATATCGGAAAGGTTTATGTTCCACTTCTGGGAACTGTAACTGTCTCCTAAACTAGCTCTGAAGCCTCTTCATTCTGAACGGAGTGCAGGCCAGGACTCTCCCATAGACATGAATGGGAGTTCCAAGTTATTTTTTTGGTATTTTTTAGATGGTGAAAGTAAATTTTTGCTTTTTTTTCATCCTTGTTATGTTTTATTTTATTTTGTTATTGTTGTTATTTATGTGTCTTTTCCAATCTTATCTATTATGTTACTGTTTATTTATTTATTTTTATTATTTTTGGCATTTTTTGAGATGCTAGAATAGAAGATGAAAATGAATTTTTGCTTTTTCATCCATGCTAACTTTTGCTTTTACCATTTTACGTTGTTATTTTTGTAGTTGTTTATGTGTCTTTTTCCAACCTTATCTTGTATGTTACTATATTTTTTTGTATATTTTATTCTTTTTAGCATTCTTTAGATCAGACCTGGGCATTGTACGGATCGCGGGTCGCATTCGTCCCGCTAGCTAGACGGATGCGACCCACGACCTGTGCAATTCCCAGGTCTGCTTTAGACCATATTAATAGTAGCAGTGAAGGCACGCTGTAGGCCGGGTAGTGCTGAAAGGCTGTGGCGGGCCTTCAGCGTTACTATTAATATGCCCAATATTAGAATTGGGCAGCGGCGCGATGAAGTCAGCTCATCGCGCCGCTGCCTCTCCTCGGTGGCACAGCCATCACTCTGCTGTGCGTCCGAGGAGCGTCCCGGTGCTAGCGGCGTGATGACGTCACGCCGCCAGTGTCGGGCAGGAGAGGAAGATGATCGGCTGGGAAGGAAGAAAGGTAAGTATTAGTCTTGTTACCTGCCTGACTGAGGGGATCTATACCTATACACCTACCTGCCTGAGGGGACCTATATACATGCCTGCGGGGACCTATATCTATATACCTGCCTGACTAAGGGGACATATATCTATATACCTGCCTGACTAAGGGGACCTATATCTATATACCTGGCTGACTGATGGGACATATATCTATATACCTGGCTGACTGATGGGACCTATATCTATAGACCTGCCTGACTGAGGGGACCTATATCTCTATACCTGACTGACTGAGGGGACCTATATCAATATACCTGTCTGACTGAGGGGACCTATATCTATATACCTGGCTGACTGATGGGACATATATCTATATACCTGGCTGACTATGGGGACATATATCTATATAACCTGGCTGACTGATGGGACATATATCTATATACCTGGCTGACTGATGGGACATATATATCTATATACCTGCTGACTGAGGGACCTATATCTATATACCTGTACCTGCCTGAGGGGACCTATATGTATATACCTGTGTGCCTGAGGGGACCTATATCTATATACCTGCCTTACTGAGGGGACATATATCTATATACCTGCCTGACTGAGGGGAGCTATCTAAACCTGCCTTACTGAGGGTACAGAGTAATTTTCCACAAAAATACACCCCAAAAACGATTTTTTTTCCCCGTTCACCCTCTGCTTTTTTTTTTTTTATTATTAGTCCGGCCCTCTAAAACCATCCCACTTTCTCATGCGGCCGCATGGAAAAATTAATTGCCCACCCGTGCTTTAGATGCTAGAATAGAGGCTGAAAGAACATTTTTGCAATTTTATGTTAACGTTGCGGTTGTTTATGCGTCTTTTTTCAACCTTATCTTTTATGTGACTATATATGTATTTTTAAAATTATTTTTAGTATTTTTTAGATGGTAAAATATAAACTGAAAATAAATTTTAGCAATTTCTTTCTAGCCATCTCCTGTGTTATTTTATATATTTAGATATTTTTGGTATTTTTAGATGGTAAAATATAAGCTAAATTTTTGCAATTTCTTTTTTTGCCATGTTGTGTTTTATTTATATTGTTATTGTTTACGCATTTTTTTGCAACCTCATCTACTATGTTACTGTCTATCTATGTATTCTTTTTACTATTTTTGGTATTTTTTAGATGGTAAAATATAAGCTGAAAGTAAATTTTGGCAACTTCTATCTAGCCATCTTCTGTTTTATTTTGTGTGGCTATTTTTGTAGTAGTTGATGCATCTTTTACCAACCTTATCTTCTATGATACTATATATTTAGATACTTTTTTGGGGGTAAAATATAAGCTAAATTTTTGCATTTTCTTTTTTAGCCATGTTGTGTTTTGTTTATATTGTTATTGTTGTTGTTTACGCATCTTTTTCCAACCTTATCTACTATGTTACTGTCTATGTATTTTTTGTACTATTTTTGGCATTTTTTAGATGGTAAAATATAAGCTATAGTTTTGCAATTTTTTAGCCATGTTGTTTTATTTATATTGCTGTTTGTGTCTTTTTCCAACCTCATCTACTATGTTACTGTCTATCTATGTATTCTTTTTACTATTTTTGGCATTTTTTAGATGGTAAAATATAAGCTGAAAGTCCATTTTTGCCATTTTTTTTAGCCATCTTCTGTTTTTGTTTTATGTTGTTATTGTTGTAGTTGTTTATGTGCTTGTGTTTGCTTTCAGCTCTGCGGCTTTAATTGGAGGAATGTATAGAGTACACACTGAGTGCTTGTGAGCCGGCGACGTTTGTTTTCCAGGCTCGTGTGTGGTGGTCTGTGGGGTATATGATGCTGCAGTTGTGGAAGTTTCAGTCTGGGAGGACTCTGGTCGGTTTTCACTCATCTATGATTGGAGAAGAGGATAGACTCATACACTGGGCTGAGACCACTGCCAGGGACTGAGTCAGTTCACATCCCTCTCCATCCACAAGCACAGGGCTCTGCAATATATCCACATTTACCACCGCCTCACAGGAGACATCCATATTTCACCTAGACATTTCCACCGGTTGCTGCTGCTCCAAACACCAACCAAGCATCCGAAAAAGTCTTTCCTGTATCCAGCCTCCTCCATCTGTTGCTGCTTTGTCGGAGCCCCCCTATCCACGGATCTATGACTTTTCCCACTCCGTAGGCTCGGTGAGTGCTCAGGATTTTTCTTTCCTCTGAGGATTTTTCCAAGGTCGACGTTAAGGTTTACAGATGTAGCAGAGCCGAATCAGCGCCACGACTCTTTTTCGATATAATGATGTCTTATCTTTCGCTTCCACTCACAGAAGCATCAGCTGCTAAGACTAAAATGAAAATTCAGCTCTGCTACATCGATATTTATCGCCGTCTGCACACCTATTCTTTAGTACTTATGAGCAGTTTTACGTTGCTGGTACGTTCTGTATGTCAAAGCTCTCACTTCTGATGATGGCGTTATAATTGGATTATATTATTGCATTACGTCCAGATGTAGCAGAGATGACTTTGTTAATTTTCAAGAATTAGAAAATACACAAAAAATATGGCGCCTCCACCGTGACTTGTGTCAAACGTAGATTACAAACTCAACTCTGCTATGTCTGTATATCTTATGATTGCATGACCAAGATCCTTCAGGGCTGACAGAGAATTTGAGTCTTTTAAGAGTCGTTGACTATCATTTCGGTCATAAACGAAGAAGTCCAGGTTTCGCCTTAAGACGTTGACATCGGAGGCGCTTTATTTTGACAGATGACATAGGCTGTTGGTGGGTTTAATAGGGGAGGGAGGAGGCTTCCTGTAGTGTTTGTTAAATGACTCTCTGCGCTCGTATCATCCAGATGGGATTATATTTTACTTTCGACATTGGGATGAATGGTGATGTGTATAACAGAGGGTAAGTGTTAGTAAGTGACCCGTCGCAGGCCGCTACACTGAGCAGAAGATGTAACATCCCACCGTTTCTCGGATTACATCATTTAGGAACTTTTAATTGCAAAATTGACTTCTTATTCATAAAACTGCCACCTTAAAGGGACATACCACCTTAAATGCAGCAATGAATGACCTGAGAGCCGCAGACCTAATAAGGTATAATTATAGTCATACATGACTTTGTTGGGATTATAGCTACACACAACCTCTGCGTTATACCGATCAAAAAGAAGCCAAAGGGCAATATAGCTCCCTATGTCTCCGATTTTATATGGTGGCACCTCCTTCATATTTCCATGTATGGACCCATAATTTGGTGCCTATAGAAGTATAGGACCATATGTTACCTTTCTATGCCTTTAATTGTATATGGTGGCACATCCTTCATATTTCCATGTATGGACCCATAATTTGGTGCCTATAGAAGTATAGGAACATATGTTACCTTTCTATGCCTTCAATTGTATATGGTGGCACCTCCTTCATATTTCCATGTATGGACCCATAAGTTGGTGCCTATAGAACTACAGGACCATATGTTACCTTTCTATGCCTTCAATTGTATATGGTGGCACCTCCTTCATATTTCCATGTATGGACCCATAAGTTGGTGCCTATAGAAGTACAGGACCATATGTTACCTTTCTATGCCTTCAACTTTATATGATGGCACCTCCTTCATATTTCCATGTATGGACCCATAATTTGGTGCCTATAGAAGTATAGGACCATATGTTACCTTTCTATGCCTTCAATTGTATATGGTGGCACCTCCTTCATATTTCCATGTATGGACCCATAATTTGGTGCTTATAGACGTACAGGACCATTGTTACCTTCTATGCCTTCAATTGTATATGGTGGCACCTCCTTCATATTTCCATGTATGGACCCATAAGATGGTGCCTATAGAAGTACAGGACCATATGTTACCTTTCTATGCCTTCAATTGTATATGGTGGCACCTGCTTCATATTTTAAAATATGAGCCCCTGAGATGTATTGAGCCATAATCTGGTGCCTATAATGTCTATGACTAAGGACCATATTGTACCTTTCTATGGTGTCATCTCCTCTATATTCCATAATATAGACCTCTGGACTGTATGGAACTGTGGTATTGAGCCCATAAAAGTCTAGAGGTCATATTCTATTTTGCTTTACCTCTGATCTTATTGGGAGGCATCTACTTCATATTCTGTAATACAAACCTTTGAGTTGTTCTGACCTATAATTTGGTGCCCAAAAAGGTCTATGGGCTATACCTGTAGCTTTCAATACCTATGATTTCATATGTTTGCATCTTCATATTTCATAATATGGACCTCTAGACCATATGGACCCATAATTTGGTGCCTACAAAAGTCTAGGGGCCATGCTGTACCTTCCTATGGTGTCATCTCCTCTATATACTATAATATGGTGCTCTGAACTGTATGGACCCATAATTCAGTACCCATAAAAATCTACTGCGTATTTCATACCTCCAATTTCATATGCTGGCATCTCCTTCATATTTCATATTTCTAGACATTGAGGACCCATAATTTGGTAACTATTAAAAGTCTAAGGGCCATGCTGTATCTTTCTATGGTGTTATCTCCTTTATATTCCCTAATATAGTCCTCTGAACTATATGGACCCATGATTCATTGCCTGTAAAAGTCTACTGTACCCGTCTATCTGATTTTATATGGTGGCCCCTTCATATTTCATAATGTGAACCTCTAAGTTCTTTGGACCCATAATTTGATGCTTACAAAAAAGTCTATGGACAATTCTTTACCTTTTGTATGGTGTCATCTCCTTCATATTTCCTAATATGGACCTCTGGACAGTGTGGGTCTAGAAGTCTAGGGGCCATGCTTGACCTTCCTATACTTCTGAATTTATATGGTGACAACTCCTTCATATTTCATCATCCGGATCTCTGGACTGTAAAAGTATTGGACTATATTTTACCTTCCTATACTCCTGAATTTATATGGTGGATTCTCGTTCATATTTTATAATATGAGCCTCTGAGTTGTTTGGACCCATAATTTGGTGCCTATAAAAGTCTAGGGGTCAAACTATCTTTTCTCCTTTATATTTCATAATATTACCCTCTGGACGTATGGACGTGATTCAGCACCTGTAAAAGCCTAGACTCATACTGTACCTTCCCATCGCTCCAATTTTATCTGGTGGCATCTCCTTCATATTTTACTATATGGACCACATTGACTCATAATTTGGTGCCTATAGAAGCCTAGGAGCCATGCTGTACTTTCCTATACTTTTGAATTCATATAGTGGCACCTTCTTCAACTTTATAATATGAGCCTCCCAGTTGTTTGGACCCATAGTTCATTCCCTATAAATGTCTAGGGGCCATACTGTATCTTTCTATAGTGTCACCTCCTTCATATTCCATAATATGGACCTGTGGACTGTATAGTCTCGGTGCCATAGTGCACCTTTCTATACCTCCAATTTCATATGGTGGCCTTTCCTTCATATATGTTGTCAGGACCCATAATTTGTTGCCCACTGAGGTCTCTGTTCCATATTGTACCTTCCTATACATCCCAATTTATATGGTGGCATCTCTTTTATATTTCATAATATGGAACTGAGAATCATATGGATCTGCAATTCAGCGTCCGTAAAAAACTACTGTTCCTGCCCATAACTTTATCAGTTTTATCAGGTGGTATCCTCTTCATATTTTATAATGTGAGCCTCTGACTTGTTTGGACCCATAAGAGGACATGTATGAAAACTGTCTAGGCCTAAGTCTATGTTCACACGACGGATTTGGCCGCGGTTATGGCTGCGGGTTCCGACGCGGTTTCCGCGGCCATAACCGCGGCCAAATCGCGCCTAGTTTATTAACATGGTTTCCAATGGGAAACCGCGTTAATATTCACACTCCGCGGGTATGGCCGCATCTCCATGGCCGCGGCCAAACCCGCGCGTGTGAAGAACTCTCCTGTCAATTCCTGACAGGGAGTGCTCTGCGCAGCGGGTGGTGCGCGGCTGGGACGCGGCTCGCGCCGTGGTTTGCCCCCCTGCTATTAATTTGCATGGGGGCAAACACTCGGCGCAAGCCGCGACCCTAACCACGCCCCTCCAGCGCCGAGACCACGCCCACCGCCTGCGCCGCAAACCCGCGTCGGGAGACGCGAGTCTGCGGCGAGGTCCGACGAGGTTTTGGCCGCGGGAAAACCTGCGGCCAAAACCGCCGTGTGAACGGGGCCTAAGACTGTCTTTGTTGCCCACAGCAACCAATCAGAGCCCATAGCAACCAATCAGAGCTCTCCTTTCACTTCATATAGTGCTGTGAAAAAATGACAGGGGATCTTCCATTGGTTTCTATGGGCTCTGGTTGCTATGGGCTCTGATTGGTTGCTATGGGCAATAAAGAAAGTCTTAGACCCAGACAGTTTTCATACATGTGGCCCATAGTTTACCTACAAAAGTCTAGGGGCCATAATGTATCTTCCTATGGAGTTATCTCCTTCATATTCTATAATGAAACCGTAATTCAGAGTCTATAAAAGTCTAGGACTATACCGTACCTTCATATACCTCTGATTTCATATGGTGGCACCTACTTCATATTCTATAGTATAGAAGTCTGGACTGTATAGACCAGTAATTCAGAGTCTATAAAAGTCTAGGACCTTCCTGTATGTCTGATTTTATAATATTGTGGCGAACTCCAGCAACTCAACATAAATGGAGTCACCACACGACAGGTCATGGAGTGCCGACTCCCCACAATAGGGCCACGGGGACTTTGTTTACACTCATAAATGCTGCATATACTTAAGACCTCCACAGGAATACATAGAGACGCTCGCAGTGACCGTCATGGAACCACCTTACCTAAAAAGAGGTTCTGTTGCCATGGCAACCAGTCAGTGACCACTTCCAAGTTCCATGGTAAAGTTTACAATACAAAAGCTGATTGGCTGTTTTCGGTAGCAAGCCCAGTTTTGTTGAGGAACTAACGGCTACTGAATGGCTGAAGGTGTTTTTTTTTTTGGCTGAAATGCATCAGTTTTTAAGAAAATGTAAATATTAAGGGATTTGTTCAGATTTTCTACCCACATTTTGAGGGTGAAAAATCCGCACGGTAGCAACAAAGTGGGTGAGATGTTAAGAAATCTCAGTCACGCATTGCTGAAATGAATTTCCACAAAATCAGAAACTGACTTGCGGTGTGAAATGTTTTAAGGTTGTAAATTTGTTTTCTGTTTTTTCCTTTTGATTTTAAGGGTACATTTCTCCTATAGGTTTTTGTTCTGGATTTATTGCAGATTTTACTAAAGATTTTTCTCCTTTGACTTCAATGTTAGAAGGCACAATCTGCTAATTTTAGTGCAATGCACTTTCAAAATTTTTAATTTTTAGTTTAAAAAATCTGTAGTAAATCCGCAATAAAATCCACAACAAAATCTGCAACAAAATCTGCCTTGAGTGACTAAACCCTAAAGGGAAAGGGAAAATTCACTAAAAATCTGCAATAAAATGTACTGTTGCAAATTTTGCTGCCGATTCCCACAGAAAAAAAATCCACAATTGCTGATTTTATATCCAATTTTTTTTCCCTTTCAGACTCCGCAGCAACAAATTCACACCAAACTTTGCACAATTTGCTGTGAATTTTCTGCAGTACATTTCGCCGGGAAAGCCATGTAGATTTTCAACCTGCTAACCTGATCTGAAAATCTGCAACGTTTCCAACCCGTTTGAGCCTACCTTCAGGCGTAGTGCAGACTACAGTGATTTTTACATGGGTCGCCATGATCACAAACCTGTCCTAGAGCTGAAAAGTTTCTGCGTCCGTAGGAAAGCAGCGACAAAATCAAAAGCTTTGGGGCAAAGCCTGAATTTGTTGATACATTTCTGACGTATGGCGCCGATCGTGTTGGAACATTTTGGCTAATAATCCCAATGGAATCTGATGACATTTGTTACAAAGGTTCTTCTAAATGGTGAACATCTGGTGAGGCATGAGGTACTGAGTGTCTTATGCCTCAATGAGATCGTATTGTTGGGTCACTCCTAACTCCTCCACCCTAGCTGTGTATACTGAGGGTTGTAGTAGATTTGTGTTTTTGGCATGATAGACATTTTGTAGGGTGAAACATTATTTAGCATCTGTATTCAATTGGAAATACAGTGATACCTGAGGTATGGGGTGCAATGAAGCTCATAAGGCTGCATTTGCCATGGTTATCTCTGCAGTGAGTAATTGATATGTACCTGATATTATATAAACTATGCATGATCGAGGCATGGGGCACGGAATGTCTCATACCTCTATAATGTTGCATTTTCCATGGGTCATTGTCCTGATAATATGTTGTTATAAGATGAAGGCATGTACTGTATATGCTGAAAATTACTTGTGCCTCATAACTCTCTTAAGGCGTCATTGGATTATAACTAAAATGCAGATAATACATTGTGCTAAATGACAAACTCTGCTCTGCTATGCCTGTATTTGTGAAAATGTAATAAAACAGAGGCTTGGGGTTCAGTATACCTCATGAGGCTTTCTTTGCCATGGTTATCTCTGCAGCGCTTAGCAGATACTTGACATAATTTAACCTATGAATGATCAAGGCATGAGGCACAGAATGCCTCGTACCTCAATAATCTTGCATTTTCCATTGACCATTGTGCTGATGGTATGGTGTTCTAGTAAGACGGTGGTGTGTATGTGCTGAAAATGACTTGCTGTTTTGCTTGAGGCATCGTGTGCTTCATACCTCACCCAGGGAATCATTGGGTTATAACTAAGGTACAGATAATACATTGTGCTGAATGACAAACCCAGCTCTGCTATGTCTGCATTTATGAAAAATGTGATAAAACAGAGGCTTGGGGTTCAGTATATCTCATGAGGCTGCTTTGCCGTGGTTATCTTTGCAGTGAGTAGTTAATATTTGACATTATTTAACCTATATATTCATTAGGACGTAGTGTCATGATTGAGGTATGGGATATAGAATGCCTCATACCTCAATAAAGTTACATTTTCTATGGATTATTGCCCCAATAGTATACTGGTGAAGTGTATATGCTGGAAATCACCTGTTGCATGAGGCATAGTGTACCTCATACCTCACCTAGGGACTAAAGTATAACTAAAATGCAGATAGCACATTGTGCAAAATAAACTCAGCTCTGCCTGCATTATTAAAAAATGTGATACAATAGAGGCACGAGGCACAGCGTGCCTCACACATTGGCCAGTGTGTATTCATGGGGGCTATCCTGGAGCTCCTTTATAGGTTGCATTTTCCCAGGTTTGCATAACTTTGCAGCTCTTGTAAAGGGTCTGTTATATAATGTAGACTTCACTCCTTAAGGAGTAACCAAAGTCTGACAAGAAGCCCATGAAAGCAGATAGGGCATTTAGACTTTTCTGCCAGAGATATAGCACAGGAAGGTCACATCCAGAGCTGGTTTATTAAGAAAACATGCGGAGAAGTCGCAGGGGAGAAAAGTTCAGCTTTCTCTTACGGCTGCGCCTTGGTGCCCTCTCTTTAACAAGAAGCTCACTGTAGGGGATGCAGAAGTTAACCTTTTACAGATGCACAAATGTACACGTCGAGGGTTACTAGTCCTTAATTTCCCTGGCATGCAAATCATACGGCGGCGGACATGTACACAGGATGCATTTTATTTTGTATTCTGCTGCAGAATTTTCCCGTTATATAGTGATTATATATATATATATATATATATATATATATGTATATATATATATATATATATATATATATATATATATATGTATATATATATTTATAGACATGCACACTCTACTCTGTCATAAAACAAATGTAAAAAAACTTAAGATACATGTGGAAAAAGGAAGAATATCTGTTTATCCATCATGTTTATCTGTCTATCCTTCAGCTCTTGAATTATCTATTTATATTTCTACATATCCATCTTCTTTTTAGTTCTCTATAGCATATCTATCTATCTATCTATCTATCTATTATCTCATATCTATCTATCTATATATCCCATAGTTGCCAACTTTCGAAAATGAAAAAGCAGGAGAACTTAGTGGGCGGCGCGCGTAGCGCGCCGCGGCAAAAATTTGCATGGACACGCCCATCTTGTTGGTATGCCACGCCCCTTCAAAAAAAAGCCACACCCACTCCACCTAACTGCATAACGGCTTTGGAAGAAAGCCAGGTAGATGCCCTTATAGCCAGGTAGTAGCCCCCCATAACCAGGTAGTGCCCCTCACCCGCCGGGAGATGCCCCCTTGTAGCCACGTAGAGGCCCCCTCTGTAGCCAGGTAGAGCCAAACTTGTAGACAGGTAGATGCCCCCTTTGTTAGCCAGTAGGTGCCCCCCATTGTTAGCCAGGTAGGTGCCCCCATTGTTAGCCAGGTAGGTGCCCCATTGTTAGCCAGGTAGTGCCCCCATTGTCAGCCAGGTAGGTGCCCCCATCTGTTTGCCAGGTAGTGCCCCCATTGTTTGCCAGGTAGATGTCCCCATTGTTTGCCAGGTAGATGTCCCCTCTGTGTGCCAGGTAGATGTCCCCTCTGTTGCCAGGTAGTGCCCCCTCTGTTGCCAGGTAGTGCCCCATCTGTTAGCCAGGTAGTGCCCCATCTGTTAGCCAGGTAGTGCCCCCATCTGTTAGCCAGGTAGTGCCCCCATCTGTTAGCCAGGTAGATGCCCCCATTGTTAGCCAGGTAGTTGCCCCCATCTGTTTTCCAGGTAGTGCCCCATCTGTTACCAGGTAGTGTCCCCTTTTTCCAACACGGAAACCCCCCCCCCTCTGGAACCCCCCTTAGGGGGTTAAAAAAAAAGTATTGGAAACCCCCTTTATATTTTTGTTTTTTTATTACCCGTTCCCCCATTACCCCTCCCCCCCCTTGAAATTTTAAAAGTATGGGTGGATTTTCCCCCCCCTTCCCGGTTTGTTCATATTTTTTTAAATAATTCATAGCCCCTCTTGGGCAAAAAAAGGTTTGTTTTTTATTTTTTTTTATTTTTTTTTTGGGGGACCCCCATTAAATATTTTGTTTTTGTGGGCCCCCTATAAAAGTCCCCCCCCCCTAGGGTTCCCCCCAAAACTAATTCCTATTTTTTCCCTTCCCTTTTTTATAATTTCATTAATATTTACCCCCCCCTCCCCCCTGGCGTAAACAAGGAAAAACCCCCCCCCCGTTGGAAATTAGCAAACCTGTTAAAAAGCCTAAGAAAAAACCCCATTCCCCCCCCCAATACGGTACCCCCTTTCCCTCCCATTCCCCCCGAGTGCTCCCGAATTTTTTAGTTTTTTTTTTTATCTGGGTGGGGCCCAAAAAATCCTTCCTTCAAAATATTTTTTTATTTTTTTTACCTATAAAGGGACTACAGTTTGAACTCCAAAAAATAAAATTTTTGGTTGGCCCCTAAGAAGGCCCCCCTAGGAAAAAGGTGCCATTCCCCCCCGTTGGTTATACTTTTTTTTTTCCCCCCCCCCCTATACCCTTTTTTTGAATTTTCCCATATAGTGGCACCCTTCCCCCCCCCCCTTTTTTCAAACCCTTTTATGTATAAAATTAATGGAGCCCCCTCCCCCCAAGTTGGTTTTGGACCTCCCCCCCCCCATAAAAAGTTTTTTCATTTTTCCCCCCCTATAAAATTGTCCCCCCCTTAGGGTGGCCCCCCCCCCCCATAACCCTGTTAAAAATCTTATAATTCCCCCCCTATAGAGGTTCCCCCCCCCCCACCCCCCCCCCCAAATCTCCCCTTCAATTTTCCCCCCCATAATTAAAAAAGGGAACCTTTGGGTTGGAAAACCTGGTAAGTTTCCCCCCCCCCCCTAGTTGCCCCCATAGTGACAAAAATCCTTTTTTTCCGCCCTTTATACCTCCAATTGTTTTTGTTTTCAATAAAAATGTTGCCCCCTTTTTCCCTTCCATAATATGTATTTTATTGTTTTCCAGGACCCCCCCATTAAATTTTTGTTGCCCCATGAGTCTTCCACCCCCCCCCCCGTTTTTTCCCATTAAAATTTGTAAAAACCCTTCCAATTACAATCCCCCAAATTTTTTTAATTATGGTGTATATCCCCCAAAAAAAATCCTTCCTTTTTTTATTAAAAGAATCAAAGAAATTTATGGAATCCTGAGAAAATCATAAATGGGGGAATCCCCTGCCCCAATTCCCAAAGCGTCCCCGTAAAAAAAAACCTACTTGGTATTTTCCTTGGCCTCATAAAAACTTTTTTTTTTTTATCAGTTTTATTTTAAAAAAAAAATCAGTTGGTAAGATCCTGCTTTTCCCCAGATAAATGTATTTATTTATTTTATTTTTTTTATTAATGTGAGCCCCCCCCTCTTTTGGACCTATGTTTTTATTTTGGACCCCCATAAAAAGAGGAAAAAAAAATTACCCCATAGGGTTTTATAAAAATTAAAAAACTGTCCCCCCCCCCCCCCCCCCCCCTAGGCCGTAAGGATTTCCCCCCCCCCTAAGTGTTTTCCCCCCCACACGACGGATTTTAGGGCCGCCGGTTAAATGCTTGCGGGGTTCCCCCGACGCTGTTTTTTTTTTTTTTTTTTTTTATTTTTTTCCCCAACCCCCCAGCGGGCCCAAAAAATAAACCCGCGCCCCAATAGTACCCCCCCGCGCCCCTTAAGTATTTGTTAATTTGATTTTTTTTTTTTTATTAAACATGTTTTTATATTTCCAATTGGGCAAAAAAAAAACACACCCGCGTTTTATAAAATATTTTTCCCCCCCACCACGTCCCCCTCCCCCGCCGGGGGGGTAAATGGCCCCCCGCCCATATTCCCTTCCCCCCCCCCCCCCATGGCCCCCCCCGTGCCCCAAAAACCCCCCCCCCGCCGCGTGTTTGGAATAAGAAAAACCTCCCACCTCCCCCCTCCCCTGTCAATTCCTGGAAACCAAGAGAGGGCTTCTGCGCAGCCGGGGGGTGGGATTGGGTGGCGGCTATGGGGGAAATAACCCCCCGGGGGCCTTCGCGCCGTGGGTTTTTTGTGGCCCCCCCCTTTTCATTATTTAAAATTTTTTATGCCCACGGGGCAAAAACCCCACGCGCCCAAGCCCGCGCCCCCAAAAAACCCAACGCCCCCTCCCCAGGCCCGGAGAAAGCCATATAACCCGCGCACCCACTGCACTGCCGCCCGGCCCGCAAAACCCCCGCCCCGCGCCCCTGAAAGAGAACGCCGGAAGTTCCCCTCCTGGGCCGGCGAAAAGGTCCCCCCCCCCCGAACAGGGTTTTTTTTTTTGGTGAGCCCCCCGCGGCGGAGAAGAACCGGTGAAAAAAAAAACCCCCTGCGGCCAAAAAAAACCGCCCGGTTGGGTGAAACGGGGCCTAAGACCTGGGTCCCCCCCCCCCCCCCTCCCCCTGTTTTTGCCCCCAATAGCAAAAACCTAAATCAGAAAAAGCCCCCCATTTAGCCAAAAAAAAAACCCAAAAATTTCAAAGCCCCCCTCCTATTCATTTTCCATATAGTCCCTCCTGGAAAAAAATGAAAAAAAGGGAAAAGAAGCCCTCTGAATGGTTTTAAATCGTATGGACCTCATTTGTTAATTATTTTGCTATGGGGGCCCCCCCCCTTCTGTTTAAATGGTTTTTAATTGCCTTAAACGGGCAATAAAAGAAAAGTCCCCCCCCCCTTTAGACCCATAAAAAACCAGTTTTTTTTTTTTTTTTTTTTTTTTTCCCAAATTACCTAATGTTGCCCCAATAAAGTTTTAACCTACAAAAAAATCCCCCCCTAGGGGGCCAGAATGTATCCTGTTTCCCCCCTATTGGAGGTATCTCCCCCTACCAAAAATAGATTTTTCTAATAATTGGGAAAACCGCCCGTAAATGTTTTTTCAGAAAGTCCCCCCCCCCCCTAGTTAAAAAAGTTTTCCTAAGGACCCTATTACCGTAAACGCCGTTTTTCCCAAATAATACCCTCTGGATTTTCCAAATATGAGGTGAGGGCCCCCCCACCCTTTTACCTTTTCAATAATCAAATAAAAAGTAAACAATAAAGATCCGTGAGAACCTTTGGGTCAAATAAAAAAATAAAGACCCATAAAATTTTTTCCAGAGTTCCCCTTATAAAAGTTCTAGGACCTTCCCCATGTATGACCCTTTTGAATTTTTTTTATTTAAAGAAAATAATAAATTATATTTGGTGGCCAAAAAACCCATTACCTGTGGACAGCCCCAACCTCTAAAACCATAAATGGAAGTTCACCACAACCGAGAATGAGAGTGATTTACCGTCCCAAATGGGAAAGAGGTTGCCCCGGAACTACCCCCCAACGATAAAAAAGGGCCCACGTGGACTTTTATTTTTTACACTCCCATAAATTTGCCCTGCCCAATATAACTTAAAAGAAACCCGCCACAGAAATTACATAATGCCCCGCCCGCTTCCACCCCCGCAAGTGGACCCCCCCCTCCGCCCCCATGGGAAACCCCCACCCCTTTTTAACCCTTAAAAAAAGAGGGTTTCTTGGTAGCCCCATGGCAAAACCAAGTCAGTTATGACCCACCGTGATCCCCCAAAAAGTTTCCCCCCCATTGGTAAAAAAAGTTTTTTTAAAACAATAAAACAAAAAGCTGAAATTGCCCCCTTGTTTATTTTTTTTTTTTCGTAGCAAGGCCCCAGGTTTTTTTTTTTTGGGTTTTTTTTTGAGGAAACTTAAAAACGGCCTAACACTGGAAAAATGGGGCTTTTGGAAAAGGGTGGGATTTAATTTTTTTTTGTTTTTTTTTTTTTTTTTTTTTTGTTTTTTGCTCTGAAATGTGCCCCACCCCCAATAAATCATTTTTATATTTTTTTTTTAAAAGAAAAAAATGAAAAATAATCCCAGGGATTTGTTTTCAGATTTTTTTTTTTATTTTACCCCTTTTACCCAAACCCATTTTTTTATTTTTTGGGAGGTGAAGAAAAAAGTCCCCGCCGAACGTTAAAAAGTCAACAAAGGGGGTTTGGGTGGTAGGATGTGTTTGTGTTTAAGAAAAAATCCCCTCCCAGGGTTCCCCACCCCCCCCCCCCCAACGCATTTTTATGGCCTGAAAAAAAATGAATTTTTTCCACAAAAAAATCCCCCAGAAAAAACTGAACTTTTTTAGCCGGTTGGTGTGGAAATGTTTATTTTTTTTTTTTTGAAGGGTTTGGGTTAAATTTATTATATTTTGTTTGTTTCCCTGTTTTTTTTTATGGTTTCCCCCTTTTTTTTTTGGAATTTTTTTTAAGGGTACAATTTTCCTCCCCCTCCTAAAATGTTTTTTGTTTTTGTTATTTTTTTTACCTTGGAATTTTTGTTTATTTGGCCAGAGATTTTTTTTTTACTAAAGAGTTTTTTTCCTATCCTTTTGGACTTTCATTGTTTTTTATTATTATATAGAGGCACAATTTCCCTGGCTAATTTAGTTGCAAAAATGGCCCCAACCTTTTTCAAAATTTTTAAAAAAATTTTTTTAATTAGGTTTAAAAAAAAACCTGAGGTAAATATAAATCCACGCAAAAATAAAAAAAATTCCAACAAACAAAAATCTTTGCAACCAAAAATTCCTTGGCCCTGGCAAGTGACTAAACCGCCTAAAAGGGAAAAAAAAAAGGGGAAAAAAAAAAATTTTTTTTTTACACTAAAAAATTCTGGCAAAAATAAAAAAAAAAATGTTAAAAAATACTTGGGGGTTTTAAGTGCAAATTTGTTTTTAATATTTGCCCTTATTGCCCCCCCGAATTTCCCCCCCCATACAGAAAAAATAAATCCCCCACCAAATTTTGCCTGAAATTTTGGTTATATCCAATATTTTTTATTTTTTTTTTCCCCTTTTATTGTTATCCAAGACTCCCGCAGCAACAAACATTTCCCCCACACCAAAAACCTTTTATGCAAAAAAAAACAAATTTTTTTTGCTGTGAAAATTTTTTTTTTTTCCCCCCCTTTGCATACCATTATTCCCGCCGGTAAAAAAAATAAGGGCCAGGGTTAGATTTTTTTTTTTTTTCACCCCTCCTAGAACCCCTGAATCTTGAGAAGAAAAAAATCCCTTGGCAAAAACGTTTTTTTTTTTTCCAAAACCCCCCCGTTTTTGGAGCCGTAAACCCTTTTTACAAGCGTAGTGCAGGAACCCCTAAACAAGCGTTGGAATTTTTTATTTAACATGGGTACCCCCCGCCCCCCCCCCCCCATTGGAATCACAAAACTTTTCCCCTAGAAAGCTTGAAAAAAGTTTTTTTTATTCTTCTTGCCGCCCCGTGAGGAACAAAGGCAAAGAAAGCCCCCGACAATAAATTCAAAAAGCTTTTGGGGCAAAAAGCGCTCCGTGAAGTATTTTGTAGAAAGACATTTATTATTTTCCTGGACGTTAAATGGGGCCTGCCCCGATCCGTGAGATTGGGAAAACCCAATTTTTTTTTTTTTTTTTTTTTTTTGGCCCCTTAAATATCCCCAATAGGAAAATCCCCTTTGATTGAACCATTCTTATTGTTTTAACAAAAGGTTGTTATTTTTTCATTTTTTTCCTTTCCCTAAAACTTTGGTGAACAAATCTGGGGTGAGGCCCCAGAAAAAATGAGGGGGTTAAAAAACTAGTGTCTTTTAATTGGCCTCAAATGAAAAATCGTTATGTTTTTATGTTGTTTTTTTAGGGTCCCACTCCTAAAAACCCTCCCCTCCCACCCTAAAGCTGTGGTTAATACTGAGGGGTTTTTTTTAGAGTTTTAGTAGAAAAAATTATGTGTATGTTTAGTGGTTTTGTTTTGCTTTTTGGCAATTGAATAGACCCCCATTTATTTGTAAGGGGGTTGAAAAAAACAAAAAAATTTATTTAACCCCCCCAATCTTTGGTATACCCCCCCCCCCCCAAATTGGAGAAAACATACAAGTTAGAAATATACCCTGAAAAGGTTAAAAATGGGGTTGGTCAAAATAAAATGCAAAGCCTCATAAAGCCCCTGGGGGCATTATTTGCCCCCCCCAATGTTTTTTTTAATTTTATTTAATACCTTCCCCTGCCAAGTGAAGTGTAATTGGATTTTATGTACCGGGAAAACTAATATAAAACTATGGGCAGCAGAATCGAGGCCCCCGTGGGGGGCAGAACGGGGAAAAAAAAATAAGTTTCCCCTACAATACCTTTATCTATAATGTTTGCAATTTTTTTTTCCCCCCATTGGGGTCCCCCTTTTTTTGCCCACCCCCCTGAATAAATTTTTAAAAATGTTTTTTTTTTTTGTTTAATAAGAATGAAAGGCATGTACTGGGGTAAAAAAAATAATAAAATGGGGCCCTGAAAAATTTAAAACCTTGTGTGGCCCCTCCCAAATAAAACTCCTTTTCTTTAAAGCCCCCCCATTCATTGGGGAAATGTTTATAAAACAAAAAAGCAGATTATGAATTACAATTTTGTCTACCTTTTTGGGCCCTAATAAATGTGAACCAAACTCCCTGGCCCTCTGCTTCAAATGCCAGGTTAAAATTGTGGAAAAAAAATTTTAAAAAATTATAAAAAACCAGAGGCCCCTTGAGGGATTTCAGTAATACCATCATTGAAAAGGCCCTTTTTTCCCCCTTTGCCCCCCCCCCAATGTTTTTTTTTTTTTTTTATCCTTCTGCCAAAAGCGCTTTGCTTAAAGCAAAATTTACACTTTTGACAAAATTTTTTTTTAACCTATGAAAAAATGAATCCAAAGTGGCAAAAAAATGAGGCCCCCAAAAAAACAGAAAATGCCCTCCGAAAAAACCTCTTCCCCAAATGCACCCCTTTTTAAATTATTTTTTTTTTCTCAATTGATCCCAATTAGGTGGCCTGATGGTAAAAATTGGTGGTGTGTTTTTTCTTATATAGTAAAAGGAACGGAGGTGGGGTGTAAAAAATGTTGAGTCCTTTTTTGAAAAAAAATGACTTTTGCTATGTGTTTTTTGTCATTGAAGGCCATCGTGTGGTTACTATCAAAATACCCTCACCCAGGAAAATCAAATTTGGGGGTTTTATAAACTTTATGGTGTAACTAGATTAAATACCCATTTTTTGTGGTCCTGAAATGAAACAAACCCCCCAAAGCCCCTATTTCCCTTTGGCCATAATTTCCCTTAGGCAAAATTTTTTTTTTAAATGACAAATTTGTATTAAAACCCAGGAGGGGCACATGGGGGTTTTTAGGTATTAAATGATCCTGTCCCATGAAGGCCATTTGCCTTTTTTTTGCCCGTGGGGTTTTTTTTATTTAGTATATTATCTTTTTTTTGCCAGTTGGATAAAGTTTTTTTAATATTTTACATTTTAAAAAATTTTTAACTTTTTTATATATTCCCCCATTAGGAACGTTTAGGTTGGGGGGGAGTCCCCCCCATTAGGGATTTTGAAAAGGTAATGGGGAAAAATAATTAAGAAAAAAATCGCCTCATACCTCAAAAAAGTATTTACTAATTTTTTATCCTTATGGGAAAATTTAGCATGCCCCCACATTTTAGTTAAAAAAATTAACCTTGGGGGGTGAAAGGTTGGGTAAAAAAAATATGCCCCCTGGAAATCAAACCCCCCCTGTTTTTTTGCATGAAGGGCACCATAGGTGGGTTAAAAAAAGACCTCAAATACCCTTCACCTAGGGGACATAAAAAAAGTTTTAATAAAAACCCTAAACAAAATTGGCGCCAAAGAATATCCAAAAAAACATTGTTTTGCAAAAAAAAAACTTACAAAGCTCTTGCCTGCAAAATTTAAATTTAAAAAAAAAATGTTTTGGCAATTACAAAAGAGTGGCAGACGAGGCCAAAAAAACCAGCCCGATTGCCCCTCCCCACACCATTTGGGGCCCCAGTTGTGGGGTATATTTCCCCCCATGGGGGTCCCTTAATCCCCCCCGTGGAGTCCTTCCCCTTTTATTAATTAGGTTATTATGGCCAATTATATTTTTTTTTATTCCCCCAGGTGTTTTTGCATAAAACTTTTGGGCAGCTTTCCTGTTGTAAAAGTTCCCCTTGTTTTTTTATATAAATGGAAAGAAATACTTTTTGCACTCCCCTAAGGAGGGTAACCAAAAAGTCCCCCACCCCCCCCCCCCCTGAACAAAGAAAAAAATGCCATGCAAAGCAAAGATTAGGGCCCCAGAATATTTTTTTTTTAAGAACCCCCCTTTTTTTTCTGCCAGAAGATATTTATAGCCACAAGGAATGTCCACAATCGCATGAAGCTTATGGTTTATTTTTATAAGAAAAACACATAGCGGAGAACATAGTCCCCCGCCCGGCCCAGGGAAAGAAAAAAGTTTTTTTTGTTATTTTTTACCAGCTTGTCTCCCCCCCTTTTACGGCCCCCCCTGGGCCGCCCTTGGGGGTGGACCCCCCTCCTCTTTTTTGAAACCAAGAAGCCTTCCCACTGTTAGGGGCATGCCAGAAGTTTTTTAAAACCCTTTTTAACAGAATGCCACCCAAAATGTAACAACACTTTAGGTTTTAATAAAAAACCTAAAGACCCACTTTTAAAACCTTCCCTTGGTGGGCCCCCTCCCCCAAAAAATAATGCAAATTCATAAACAAGTGGGGGCGGGCCGCAAATGTTACAAAGCAGGAATTGCCATTTTTTTAATTTTTTAATTTTTGTTGGGTATTCTGCTTATGCAAAGATCTTTTTTTTTTTTTCCCCGTTATATAAAGTGAATAATAATTAATTAAATTATATTATATATTATTATAGTATATAAAGTATTCAAATAAAATTTCATAAATAAGTAAATATAAATTATATTTTATATAATTAATATTTTAAAATATATATTTTATTTTTATTAGACCCCATTGCACACCACGCCTAAAAAACTCTGTCCCCCCCCGCAAAAAAAAAACCTAATGTTAAAATAAAAACCTTTTTTTACAAAAACCAATGTGGGGGGAAAAAAGGAAGAAATAATCTGTTTTTTTTTTTCCAATCCAAAGAAAATTGTTTTATCTTGTCCCCCCCCCCTTAATACCACCCCCCTTTCGATCCCTCTTGAAAAAAGTTTAATCTATTTAATATTTTTTTTTACTAAAACAATAAATCCCAATCTTTCTTTTTAAGTTTTTCTCTAAATAAGAAAAATTACTAATTCCTATCTATCCTATCCCCCCCTAACCTTTAAGATATCCTTTATCCCCAATTATCTTTTATCCTTTTAAAAATTCCCTATAATAAATTCCCAAATTAGTTTTTGTCCAAACTTTCCGAAAAAATTGAAAAATAAAGCCCAGGGAGGAAAACTTTTTAGTGGGGGGCGCGCGCGGGCCCCACCGTTAGCGCGCCCGCGGGCAAAAAAAAAATTTTGCCGATGGACCCAGAAACGGGCGCCCCACTTGTTTTTTTTTTTGGTAAAATGCCACGCCCCACCCACTTTCAAAAAAAAAAAAAGCCCCACACCCCCACCTCCACTCTAAACTGGCAATAAAATCGGCCTTTTTTATTTTTTTTTTTTTTGAAAAAGAAAATAAAAAGCCCCCCCCCCAGGTAAAAAAGATTGGTGCCCCTTTTTTATAATAGCCCCATGTAGTAAGCCCCCCCCCCCATAAAACCAGGGTTTAAAAAAGTTGGGCCCCCTATTTAACAAGGGACCCGGTGAAAAAGCCCACTTGGTAGCCAAGTTAAGATTTGCCCCCCTCCTGTAAAAAAGCCCAGGTTTAAAAAAATGCCCCCCCCAAAGATTTTTGTTAAAAAAAGCCCAGGGTTAAGATGCCCCCCCCCCCTTTTTGGTTTTTTGTACCATGTTAGTTGCCCCCCCATTTGGTTTTAGCCAGTAAGGGGTTGCCCCCCCCATTTTTTTTTGGTTTTTTTACCCAAGGTAATGTGGGGGGCCCCCCCCCCCCCAAATTGGTGTTTTTATAGCCCCCAGTAAAAAAGGTGGCCCCCTTGTTCAAAAGCCCCCAGGTTAAAAGTGGGCCCCCCCATCCTTGTTTTTTTTTTTTGGCCAGGTAGTTGGTCCACCTCCAAGTTGAGTTTTTTTTTTTTTTGCCAGTTTAGAATTGTCCCCCCCCCATTTGGGGTTTATTTATTTTTTATTTTTTTATGCCCCATGTGAGAATTGTCCCCCCCCCCCCTCCTTTTTTTATTTTTGCCCCCAGGTAAAAGATAATTTCCCCCCCCCCTCCCCCCCCCTTTTTTATTGCCCAGGTAAAAGTTGGCCCCCTCCTTGTTTTTTTTGCCCAGGTTAGTGCCCCCCCCCATCTGTATTAGCCCCCATGGTAAAGTGCCCCCCCCAAACTGGTACGCACAGGTATTGGCCCCCCCCCCCATAATCCCCCCTGATATCCCAAGGTAAGTTGGCCCCCCCATTCCCCCCGTTTTTTTTAAAAGCCAAGTAAAGGAAATTGGCCCCCCCCCCTCCCCCCTTGGTGTTTTTTTTTAGCCCGGGGGTAAGTGCCCCCCAATCTTGTTTTGTTTAGCCCAGTAAAAATTTGCCCCCCCATTCCCCCCTGTGTTTTTTTTTTAAGCCCCAGGTAGTTGGGTCCCCCCCCCCCCCACCCCTTTCCCCCCTTGTGTTTAGCCAGGGGGGTTAAAAAAAGTTTTTAGGTTTACCCCCCCTCTGTTTTATTGCCCCCATGGGTAAGTTGGCCCCCTCTTGTGTTGCCAGGTAATTGGCCCCCCCTCCGTTTAGCCAGGATGTGGGGGCCCCCCAGTCCCCCCCCTGTTTTTTTTTTTTAGCCCCCCAGGTTAAAAAACAGTGCCCCCCCCACCTTGTTAGCCAGGTAAGTTGCCCCCCCCTATCCTGGGTTTTTTATAGTCCAGTAAAAAAAAGTGGGGCCCCCCCCCCCGTTTTGGGGTATTAGCCCGAGGTTAAAAAGTTGCCCCCCCCCCTCCCCCCCTGTTGCCCCAAGGGTAAGTGCCCCGCCCTCCCCTTTTTTGCCAGGTAGTTTTTTTAGTTTTGCCCTCCTCTTGTATTTACCCAGGTGTATAGCCCCCCCCTAAAAAGCTAATAAAAAAATAAATTTTAAATAAAAATGCCAGCCCTGTTTTTTTAACCTTTACCCAGGGCCCCCCATCCTGCCCAGAGCAAAAAATGGGCCCCCCGGCTCCCCCCCCAACCGATTCTTCCCCCCTTCCAAGCCCCCCCGCGCCCGCAGGGGGAAGTTTGAGAATAAAGCAGCCCCGCGCGTTTCCCTAAACTTTCCCCTGCAAGCCCCCCCCCCCCCCGTCCCTCTTTTTTTCCCCCCCTGCCCGCCGCCGTTCGACCTGTTTATTGGTAACGGGGGCCGCAACCCATAACACCGGGCGGGCCGGGAAACCAATACAGGTGGAGAAAGAAAAGGGGAAAGGAGGGAACGATCCCCCCCCTCCTGCCCCCCCTCCCCCTCCCGGCACCAGTGGGAGGAACCGCGGGCCGGGGTGGAGCCGGGCCCGCTGGCGGGCCCCCCCGCCTTTGCACCCCCCCGCCCTGTAGGGGGAGGCCGGTTCCCCCCCCCCCCCTCGGCGCAAAAAGAGGTTAAATACCCACCAGCCCCGGCTAAAACTCCTTTTTGCGCCCCGGGTATTTATTTTTAAAAAGGACCCTGCCCCAGGCCGTGCGGGAAAAGGAATGCCAAAACTCCCCCCGGTGAAGGGGGGGCCCGGGAGGGAAAACCCCCAAATAGGCCCGTGGGAACCCCCCCCCCCGCCCAAAAAAAAAACGGGGAAAAAGAGGTTTTTTTTTTGGGCAAATTAAAAAAATGACAAAATCCCCGAATATTTTCGATCTTAAATTCCTAAAAATCCTATCCTTTATCCTAAAATCTAACCCTTAATCGAACCCTCCCTATTCCCTAGTTCAATCGAACCCCACCCCTCAAAAATCTAAATCTATAATTCTTTTAAATCTCATATTCTATACTTCCAAAATCCCTTATCCTAAATTTTTAGTTTCCCATTTAGTCCCGATCAATCCCTATCTAATCCCTAATCCCTTCTAATTCCCCCTATCCTATCTCATTAGCCTTTTATTCCCCTCATCAATCTTATCCTATTCCCCACCATAAATCTTAAATCCTAATCTATTCCCTATCATCCCATAATCCTATCTATCTAATCAATCCCTTAATTCTCAAAAAATCCTTTAATTCCTATTCTCCCAAATTCCTATTCCTAATCTCAAATCTTTATCTAATTCCTAATCTTCAAAATAGCTAATTCTTCGAATATTTTCTAATCTATTCCCTATCTCCCCCAAATTATTTCCCCCTAAACTTAATCTAATTTCTATTATAATCTCAAATAAAATCTAATCCCCTTAATCCTATCTATCCTCCAAATAATCCTTATCCTAAATTCCCTTAAATCCTTTATCCCCCCCTCTTATCCCCTATCTATATTCTATTCTAGCTTTTATTCCTTTAATCTCCCCATAATCCCTATCCTAATCTTTCTATCCCTCCCAATATCCCCCGCTTAAATCTAATGCCCCCCCCTCAAATAATCCTATTCCTAATCCCTCATTATCCCCCTAATCCCTTTAACATCCCTAATCCCCCCTCAATTACTAATTCCTTCAAAATAATCCTTATTCCTTAAAATCTAAATCCCTTTATGTCCCTAAATCCCTTCCCAATATTCCCTAAATCATAAATCTAGAATCCCCTATTTGTATCCCTTAATTCTATTTCCTAATCCTCCCCCCCTTATAAAATCCTAATCCCCTCCCCCCTAATCCTTAGAATCCCTATAATCCTGGGGTTTCCTATCTACCCTATCTATCTATCCCTCAATCTTATTCTAATCTAAAAATCTTATTCTATCTAAATATTTCCCCTTAATCCTAAAGTTAAAACTATCATATTCCTTATCTATCTAAATTCTATCTAGCCCCCCAATTCATCCTTCCCCAATATCCCTAAATCCTACTAGTTCCTTTTATGCTATCCTCTATTTCCTTCAAAAAATCTTTAAATCTAATCCCTTAAATTGTCGGTTTTTTAGTACCTTATGAAAGGATTTTTTTTCCCAACAGGGTGGTTTTAAAAATTTGTATAAAAACCCTGAAAAGTTTTAGGCCCCTCGAAGAAAAAAAAATTGGGCCTTTTTCCAATAACCCCAATGAACACCCCCTGGTTTCAACACTTGGCACCCGATTCACAGGGCCCAAATATTCAAAATTGTGGGGGTTTTTTTTATTTTTTTTTTTTTAAAATCAAAATTATTTAATTTTTGTAAACAAAGTTTTATTTTCAAAAATTTTGTTTCCCCCCCATCAGTTCCCCCCCCCCACTTGTAAACTTACTAGGAAAAGGAAAACCGGAAGGAAGGGCCGCGCCCGAATGCAAAAAAAAAAAACAGGATTCCATAGCTAAAGATAATAAGAAAAATACAAAAAAATATTCTTTTGGGTAAAAACCCTAAAAATACGAAAAAATCTATTTTGGAGGTCAAAGTAAGAAATTAGATCAGAAAAACCATAGATAGGAATTAATGAGGAAAATTGGGAGATAGGATTTATTTGAATATTGGAGAGAGATTAAGGAAATTTAATGAAAGAAAGCCCTAATGAGATTAAGATTAGATAGAGAAGGTAGACAGATAGATATATGAAAAAAAAAAATTTTAGAATTTAAAGATAATAGATAGAAAAAGTAAGATAGAAGATAATGAAATAGAAAATTTATTAGTAAATTAGCAAAATTAGATATTGGGGGAAGATTTAACCATAGAAAAATAGATTAGATTTTAGATAGAAATATATAAAGAATTTAGAATAGGGATTTAAGAAGAAATAGAAAATTTAGAATAATTAGATAGGATTATAGGTTAAAAAAGAATTAAATGGGATAGAATATTTATTCAGATTTTAGAATTAATTTAGATTTTAAATACTGGTGTAAAAAAAAAAAAAGAAGATAAAGATAGAAAAAATAATGAATGGAATTGATTTAGAATTTATAAAAAATTTAATATAAGTGGGATTTTTAGAAATTTAAGAATTTTTGTTAACATTAACAAAATACAAATCACAATACCAAATACCCAATTTAAATACAAATTAGAGAATGAAGAGATTAGAAAAAAATAAAAAAAATGATGAAATTAGGATTAGATTTTAGATTAATATAGAAAAAATTAGAAATTATATAGAATTAAGAAAAATTTTTAGATAAGATAGAAAATTTAAGATAGAATTAGGAATTTTAAGAAAATTTAGAAAAGAAAAATATCGTTTGGGGAAATAGAATAGAATTTATGAAAAAAATAGATAAATAAGAGATAAAATAGAATTTAAGGATAAGAAAATTATAGTAGATTATTGAAAGAAAAATAGAATAAAGATAGATAGGAAGTTAAGGAATAGGAGATAATGAAATAGAATTTTATTTATAAAATAAATTTAGAATAGAATTTTTAAGATATTGAGAAATAAGATTCTTGTTAGAATAGATAGAAATAAAAATTAAAAAGATAGAATAAATGAAAAAAAAAAAAAATTTTAGAAATAATAAGGATAGAAAATAAGATAGATTAGATTAGATTAAAAAAATAGATTCAGGATTAGAATAGAATATGGGAATACGAAATAGAGGAATAGGAAGTTTTTTTCCAAATGGTTTATTTTTAGGGCCGGACCCTCCACCTGTTATTTTTAGAAAAATTACAAATGGTGGCACTAAAAAAGACCCTTCCCTAAAATATTTTTTATTTTTCCATGTAAAATAAACGGTAAAAAACAATTAAACAGAAATGAAAAACCTTTTTGAAAATATTAATCAAATAAATAAATATCAGATTTTTCCTATTTCCCTATGTCCCCCCCCCTCTCCCCCCCCCCCCCCCCCCCCCACCCCCCCCCCCCCTTCTTAAGGACCCGGCCCCCCCCCCCCAGTTTTTTTTTTCACAACCGGCCCTTTATTATTTGGCCGCCCCCCGTAAATTGCGGGAAAACGGGAATTTTCCGCCCCCCGCACAAATTAATTCCCCCCGTGGTGGGGGGGGTACAAAGGGCCGGGAAAAAAGGGGGGGGGGGGGGGCCCCCCACTATCAGACTCCGTCAAAAGCCCCCAATAAGACCATCCCAAATTAATCCCACGGGATGGGGGCCGATAAATCCCCCGCCAGGGTGATAAAATTGGTGCAATGTTCCCAACTTTTTAAATCGTCCCCCCCCTGCTGCGGAATTTTCGCTAGGCGGGGAAAGGGACCCCCGAAGATACGGAATCCCCACCCAAAGTTTTTCTACCTAAGAGAAAATAAAAAAATCCTTGTGGGATTTTTTTATTTTGTATAATTTGCCCCTGCCCAACCCGGAAATAATTTTTCTAACCGCCGTGAATTGGGAGGCGCAAATTAAAAACGGGCCTTGGGAAAAAATCTTGGTCCACACCCAAAGAAGTTCCCCCCCCCACCTTTTTAGTGGGGGCTGCCCCCATGTTTAAGTTTTTATTTAATTCCCCCCCCGTTTTTATTTTTTTAATTTTTATTTTGTGGGGGGTTGTTTGCCAAAATTGTATTTTTTTTTTTTTTTTTTTGCAAGCGGTGTCCCCCCAGCCTTTTACACCCTGGGTGCTAATTTTGTTTTGGTTTTTTTTTAGAAGTTGGGTTTAGTTGTGTTGATAATTATGCCCTTTTTAGTTTGATCCCATGGTTTTTTTTTTTTTGGGAAGTTTTGGAAATAGATTTAAATGGGAAAGGATTAGATAGAATTAGTATTTAGATAATGAAGATTGAGAATATTATAGAATATGAGAAAAAAAAAAAAATTTAGGAAAAAAATTTTATAGAATTTATTATGAAAGGATTTAAGATAGAAAAAATTATGATATAAATTAGAAAAAATAAAATATTAGAAATAATGAAGATAATTTAAAGATTAGATAAATAGATGGGAATAGATAGATAAAAAAGAGAATAGATAAAAATGTAGATTTATGGAGATTTTAGAAAATAGAATTATAATTTGTAATGAAGAATTAGAAAAATAGATTAAAAATGGGAAGAATTGAGAATTTTTAAGATATGAAGATTTAGGATAGGAATTTAAAGATAAATAGATAGAAAATTAGGTAAGGAATGAATAAGAAAATAATTTTTTTTAAGAATAGATAGAATAATAATTTTGAATAGATAGAAAATAGATATTTGAAAATAAGATAAAATGAAGGATATATTAGAAAAAAAATAATTAGATTTTTAGATAGATTTAGATAAATTTGAGGAAAAAATTTAGTTTATTATATTGAGAATAAGAATAAGAAAATAAGAATAAAGATATGGGAAAGGATGAGAATAGGAAGATAAAGATTAGATGTTAGAAAAATGTGATTGGTAATAAAAATTTTTTAATTTAAACCAAAAAAAATAAGGAAAAAAATGCCAAACCCTTCCCTACCCAAAAAATAAAATGTAAAATCGGGTTTTGCCGCAAAGGCAAGGTTAAAAACCCCCCCGTCCCCCCTCTTACGGGTTCCATAGCAATAATTAAAAAAAGGGAAAAATCCTCATCACTCCCGAACAGGGGTTTTTTTTTTTTTTGAGGAAAAAAATGAATACAAAAAAAAATGTGCCCTTTTAATTTTCCCCAAAAATGGCCCAAAAATGACATTAGGGCCAACGTTTATTATTCCCAGCTACAACGAGAGAGCCCCCCGTTTACCTCAAAGTCACTTTTTGAAACATTGAAATTAAATGGCCCAATTTTTTTTATTTTTTTTATATATTGTATTTGTTTTCTTTTTTTTTTTTTTCTTTTATTTTTTTTTGTGTTTTTTTTTTTTTTTTTTTATTTGTTTTTGTTAGTTGTTAATGTTGTTTTTTTTGTTGTTTTATTTATTTATTTTTTTTTTATTTTTTTTATATTTTTTTTTTCCATTTTATTTTCCCCCCACAAACCTGTGAATGCCCAATGCCCCCCCCCTGGAGGTTTTTCCCCCCTTTTTTTTTTTTAAGAAATAGATAATTAAAGAAATTAAGAAATAAATTTGGAAATAGGAAAAAAAAGAAAACCAGGTAGAAAAAATGAAGATTACATAGTTCCCCCCCAGACATGAAAACACAGAAAGTTTAAAAAAATGTTAAAAATTTACATTTTCCCAGTGGGGGGTCCCCCCAAATTATTATTTCCCCCTTATTTTAATAAACTAAAAAAAAAAATACCTGTGAAAAACAGTTGCCCTTTTTTTTTTAATTGTCAATTTTTTTGAATATTACAGGAAAAAACCACCTAAATAAAATGAAGTGTTTGATAATTATTATTTTTTCGGGGGCCCCCCCCATCCCCCCTTTCTTGTTAAATTATTTTGGTTTATAAATTACTTTTTTTGGAACCCGGTTCCGCCCTTTCCCTTCCTCCCCGTCCCCGTTTTTTTTATCCGCATTCCCCCCCCTTCTGGGGTTAAACATTCCTTTTTTATTTTTTGCCCGCAAAAAGTGTTTTTTTTGCCCCCCTCCCACCTTTTTGCCCCCCCCCCCGTAATTGTTATACCTAGGAGTCCTCCTTTTTTTGGTAAACAAGTTCCCCCTCACCCTTGGGGGCCTTTTTGTATTCCCCTTTAAATAAATAAGGTAAATTTGTTTTTTAATGTAAATTCACCCCTAGTCCCCCCCCCTCCCCCCATATGGGGGAAATCCTTTTTCCCTATTCCCAAATTACTCCCGCCCTCATTATGTATCCCCCCGCTCTGTGGGCCTATCTTCAGGTAATCATTTTTTTTAAAGGGAACCCTTTTTTCCTATTTAAGCACCCCAACTGGAAGAAGCTTTTACAAAACCAATTTTTTGTAAAAAACAGCGCCAAAAAACCTTTTTTTTTTTTTTTTGTTTTTTTTTCCCCCAACCCTTTTCTCACTCCTGAAACATTTTTTTGGGAAACCCCCTTTATTTGAATTTTTAAAACTCCTACCTGTTGTCCCCCACCCACCCCCCCCCCCCTCTTAAACATCGACCAAACATTTGTTTTTATTTTTTTCCTCCCACACTTTTTTTGGGTATAAAAAGCACACAACTTGTTATCAACGTTGTCCATTCCAGCCTTGCCCCTATGCCAGTCCCCCCCCCCCCATCCCTTAAATATTTTTTAAAAGAACCGTTTTTGTTCCCCAGAAGGGCCGCCCCCCCCCCCAAAGATAACGGGGGGCTCAAAATCCCAAATTGGGGGGCCCCTCCCTCCCCCACCCCCATTACTTAAGTTTTTTCCCCCCTTAATTTTTTTTCTTTTTTTTTTTTTATTCAATATCAGTTTGGGGGCACCCTCCGCTTTTTTTTGGGAAAATTAGGGCCCCCTGAACAGTTAAATAAACTGCCCCCCCCCTGCCCTTTTGCCCCCTAAATTATTGGGCCCCAAAACCCTCGTGGTGTTGGAACACCCGTATTTACTAATGCTGAAGCCCTGGGTGGGGGGTGGTGGCAGGTTGGTGGGGGTTGACCTATTGTAGAACAGGGTGGGCTTCCCCCGATTGTGGCCAATAAAGAAAGAAAAGGTCCCCCCCCCCCAAAACAACTGGGAAAAGCCTTTTTTTTATTTTAAAAAACCCATGGTTTTTGTGTGGTTCCCCCCCCCCTTTTTTTGAAAGCCCCTCAAATTTTGTCCAATGCTGCTTCTTTTTTTTTTTTTTTCCCTATGTTTTTTGGTAAAAAAAAAAAAAATGTGGTTAGAGGAAAAGCCATGCAGCCCATTTTATTATTATTTTTTATAGTCCTGAAAATTAATGCCCCCTTTGTGTATAGAGTAACGGGGCTGTAAATGCAGTTTAGTTTTCTGGGATAAGCAAAACCGTAACTCCCTATAAGAGGAGAAGAAAAAAGAAAACCTCTGTTTATATTTTATAGGTAATTTGCCAAACCCAATTTTTTTTTTTTTTCTCCATCACCATTTTATTTATAAAAAAATGGGGGTTAAAAAAATTTCAAACAGGTGGAGGGTTACAACTTTTATGGGGGTTTTTGATGAAAAAGGATTACACTCAAAAATTTCCCAATTTTACCCTTTTTTTTTTGGCCAAGTCCCCCCCCGTTGTGAAGCCTATCTCCCCCGGGGTTTTTGGAGAGATATCGGTCATCCCCCCCCCCTTAAACCATCGCCCCTTAAATCTTATCTATCCTATCTTATTATCCCTACTAAAATCCTAAATCTTTATCTGATCCTTAATTCTAATTTCCTTCCCACCCCCCCGAACCTGATCTATTCCCCCCTAATCCTTAATTTCTGGGGGTCCCCCCCCCCCTTAATCCTCCCCCTAACCTAATCTAAAATTCTAATCTGGTTTCCCCCCCTAAAATCTAATCCCCCCTCATGAAGCCTATCTATCCCCTTTATCCTATCTAATTCCCTAAAATTCCTTTCCTTTTATCTATCCTTATCTTAATCTATCCTAATTCTTTTAATTCCCCTAATCTATCCTTTGAATTATCATTGCCCCAATATGATCTATAAATCCCTGGTTTCCCCCACCCCACTTCCCCTATCTAATTTTTTTTTTTATTCCCCTGTTTTTTCCCTTGGAATAGTCTGCAATATCCCCTTTTAAAAAAAACCCGCCAAAATCTTTTGTCCCCTCCCCTATTTATTAAAATTTCTGGGTCCCTAATCCTTTTCCCCCAATAAATCCTAAAAACCATTTTTTAAATCGTTTTGTCCCCCCCCCCCCTCTTAAATCTAAGTGCTCTAATATCATTGTCCCACCCCCCCCCTTAATTTCCCCTATCTAGCCATCCCAAATCTAAAATCCCCCGTGCAGTGGGATCAAACCCCCCCCCTTTTTAAACTATTTAAAATTTTTTAACACTTTAATGGTTTTTTAAAATTAAAATGGCAATCCCCCCCCCCCCAAAGCCATCTTCCCCCATCTCCCGCCCCCCCTTGAACGTACTGGTTAAAAACATCCTTTTCCCCCCCTTTCCCCCTGATGGCCCTTCCCCCATTTGTATAATTAGCAAAACCTTACCTTTTGCTCCCCCCCCCTTGTCCAAAATTTTTATCCTCAAAAACTCCCTATCCCCCCTTTTTGTTTTCTTTGCCCCCCCGTTCCCCTTTTAAATTTTATACCCGACCTCCCCTCCCCCCCCCCTCCTCCCATCTGCCCCCCCCTCTCCCCCCCCCCATCCCACCTGCCCAATATCCCTTCCCCCCTCCCGCCTTTGCCCCCCTACCCCAATTTTTTATGGGGCCCTCGCCCAGGCCAAATTTTTTTTCCCCAGTTTTTCCCAAGTTTTGTATTTTTTGCGCAAACCAATGAAACCCCCGCTAAAAAAACGAAAGGCATCTTACCATAAAACCTTCTGGCCCCCCCCCAATCCTCCCCTCCTTATGGCCTTTTAAATCTCCCTTAGAAAAGAACCTCCCCCCCTCACAAACGGAAAAATTTCCTTTTGCTCCTCAAGGACCTTTCTTTTTCTCTGCCTCTCCACCTGTGGGGAACATCCTTCCCCCCTTCAAAACCATAAAAACACCCCCTTTTCATCCCCCAAGAAACATCTCTCCCCTTTTGGGGATAAGTCCACACCTCCCCCCTTTATAAGCTCCCACCCCTGCCCCCAAAAACCAACAAATCCATATTTTTTTCTTAACCATGGAATCCGCAAAAGCCTTTCCCCCAAAAAAGCAAAACCCCCCTTGGAAAACCACCAATCTTTTCTTTCTAGGAGCCCCCTCCCTACCCTAAAACCTTATTTTTTTTTTTAAAACCCTGCCTGTGGGCCCACCCCATACAAACCCCCCCCAAAATGTTACCGTCCGCTTCCCCACCCTTTCCCTTGGGTTTCGCCCCACTTGCCTTTCCCCTTTTCCTCCCTTGTCCCTTTTGTTCCCCAAAGTTGAGTAAAGGCCCATATTGTTGGGTTTCCAGGAAAACCCCCCCTTTTTTTTTTTTGTTTTTTTTTTTTTGCTTTTCCTTCTCCCCATATTAAAACAGTTTTTTTTGTGTATTTTTGTGTTTTTTTTTTTTTTTTATTTGTTTAAGTGAGGGGAGAAATTTAAAAATTTTGTTACTTCCAATCTTTGGTCCCCCCTTTTAGAAATCATAAAGGGTTGTTTTAATCCCATTTTTCATTTAAAATATCCCCACCCCCCCCCCCCCCTTCAGATAATGGGGACAAGTGGGGGAAAAGAACCAAAGCCCATCCTTTTTTTTTTGCAAGTTAGAATTCCCCCCCCATTTTTTTTTTAGCAAAGCTTGTCCCCCCCCCCCCCCCCCCCTGTGGGGGTTATATTCAGAACAGTCCACCCAGCCCCATGTAATCGTTTCGTTTTTTAATTCTGTAAACAAACTTTTCCCCCCCCAGTGCCCTATGGGTGGGGGAAAAATTATTTTGGGGGATTACCCCCCCCCCCCAGGGTCCCCCCCACCCCCCACTAGCATTGTTTCATTAGCCTGGAGGGGCCTTTTTCCCCTAATCATTTTTTTTTTTAACATTTTTTTTGGGTTTTTCCCGGCCCCCCCGCGACGGCCCCCCCCCTTGTATTTTTCCCCACCGGAAAGCTCTTGCATTTCCCCATGCTCCTCACTCCAAGAAAAAAAAATTAGGGGCCCCGACCAAACGCAAAAATTTTTCGCACTTCTAAAACAAGCTAGCTGGCCTTCCCCCCTCAATTGTGAACCCAAACTGGCAAAGGCCTTGGTAACCCACCTCTTAATGAATCCCCAAAAAAAAACATGCCAGAAATTTTGTGTGGCCATGGGTTTGCTTTTTAAAATGGACCCTTGCGTGGGGTAAAAATGGAACCCCCCCCGCGAACAAAAAAAAAAATTACCCCACCTTCCCTAAATCCAGTTTTTTTTTTTAGCAGCCTCCTCAATTTGAACACTTTCTCCCCAGCAGTACCTCTTAACAAAATTCAGAAAAAAACACATGAATTTGCCCCGTAGGTGGCCCCTTTTATTAAACCATAAAGGGGAGAACCGGATTCCCCCTGTTTTTTTTGCCCTTGCCGCTTTGATGGGATATCCCCAAAACCCTGGGGTAAGCAAACCTACCAGCTTGCCGAATGTGATCAAGTTGCCCCCCTTTTGAGTTCATAAAGAAAACCTGGGTTGTATTTTTTAGGGAACTGGAAAAAAAAAAAATGCCCCCCAGGGCCCCACTTTTTTATTGGCTTTAAATGTAAAACATGCTAGTTAATTACAAAAAAATTTAAGAACTGCAAAATAGTAGAGGTAAACAAGTGGGGGGATAAATTCCCACCTCCCCCCCTCAAACAAAAACAAACAACCGTCCGAGGAAAAAGGGGAAGGGAAAAAAAAAGAGAGGAGATTCTTTAAAAACACCCCCCCAACTTCCCCTCTAATACCGTCTGCAGTATCCCCCCCCTTATTGTATTATATTATATGTAAAAAAATAGCCCTGGTTTTATTTTTTTTTACATTACCTAACTATGGCCCCCCCCCCTGCAAATTTCATTTCTAAACAGTCCCCTTTCTAATGAATACTATCAGCATGGGATCCCATCGTCAATATTCGCAAGTGGCTGGAAATTATTTTGGCTTTACAGGTTTGAATTCCCCCCAACCATAAAAAAAGCAAAACAGATCCTGTGTCACCTCCCCCTCCTTTTCCATGTTTTTTTTATTTTTAACCAATTTAAGGCCCCAAACCTACCACAATTTTTTTTTCTCCCCCTGCCTGCTGTTTTTTATTTTCCCAACCCGCCCTTGGAAAAATTTTGGTAAAAAAGCAAGTTAGCCTTTTCCAAGTGGGGGTCCCCAAATGAAATAGGAGGCAGCCTAACCTGTAAAAAAATAAGAGTTATTTGAAAAAAAAATTTATTTTTTTTTTTTATTTTTTTTTTTTTTTTGTCCGGCCTTTGCCCCCTTAAACACGCCAGGATAGGCAATAAAGAAGCCAACGCCAATGGCCATACAAAAATGTTTCCCCTGCATGTTTTTTTTTTTTCCCCCCTGAAATCAATAGCGACAGCCTGCCAGTGTCCCCCCCCCCCCAAATGAAACGGGAAAAGGCCAAGGCTTAAGCTGCAATAGAAGTTGAAATTTTGTTTGTCCCCCGGTCCCCCTTTAATTTTTCTGGAAGTTGGAAAGAGGGCAAAGGAAAATAGCAAAAAAAAGCTCCCGAGGGTAAATTACCGGGGGGCCCGGCGGGACCCCCCCCCGAAAACTAAAAATTTTTTTGTAAATAATGAAATATAAAGGGCCCTCAGGCCCCTTTATAAATGAAAAAATGCGCAAAGGGACACAAATGGGGATCCCCAACCCTATTCCCACCCCCCCAGCATCTGGGGGGGAAAAAAGTTGTTTTTTTAGTTTTTTTAATTTTTACAGAAAAAAAACCGAAGAAATTAAAGGGCCCTGGAAACTGTGCAAAAAAAAAAAACACGGGGAACCCAGCCTTGTGGCTTTTAAAAAGGCAATCCGCCCCAAAAAAATTTATTTTGCAAAAATTTTTTTTTTTTGCTTTTTTTTTTTTCACTGTCCCCCGCTCCCTTAATTAACTTCGAATCCTGGAAAAGACCTTATGATTTTAATGCAAAAAAAGAAAGAAAAATTAAAATAAACCCCTTTAAGATTTTTTTTTAAGACCCACGAAATGAAAAATACAGATAAATAAATCCCAAACTTAAATAAACCCAACAACCTCATATGGAGAAAAAAAAGGGTCCCTGAAAAACCACAATATGGCTTAACAAATTGGGAACAAGAAACCCAGAATTAAAAGAAAAGGCCAGAAGTTGGAGCCGAAACGGGAAAACCCCCCAATGTTTTTTTTTTTGTAAAATGGGGGCAAAGCCCAAGGTTTTAAAAAAAGGTTAAAAACAAGGGGGTTGTAAGGGGCCCCCCCCCATCCCGAGAAAAGAAGGATTGTGGGTTTTTTCCCATTGTTTTTGCCCCTTTTTTTTTTGGAAAAATGGGGTTTTGCCCCGAATCAATGTTTAGGAAAAAACACTGGGGGGGAAAAATTAGTTGTTTTTTTTTTGGGGCCCCCCAGTTGGGGGACTTTTTTCCTAGAACAGTGGGTGTGGAGGGGATACAAAAACGGGAGAAAAAAAAATGTTCCCCCCCCCCCCACCCCCCCCCCCCTTTTTTTTTGGAATAAGGGTTTTGATGTGGAGGGAGGTGGCTTGGTCTTTCCCAACAAAAGTGAGAGCCAGATAGTTAAGAAGGGATCCCCACCCCCCTTGGGTTTTGGGAAGAGGCCTAAAAATAAGAATTCCCGGGAGGGGGGGGTGGGGAGTGAAGGGGTTTTTCCTAGAGATTTTAAGGCCCAAGAAAGGAAAAAAAAAATGGGGGGGCCCCAAAGAGGGTTTATGGGAGAAGCCCCCCCCCTCGTAGGTCCAAGTTGTTTTTGGCTCCCCCAATAACTGGGAAACCTGGGAAAAAATTTTTGCCCCCCCCCCCCCTGCTTGGGGCCAAAAATGGGTGTTTAAAAGTGGCCAAGCAGAGGATTGGCAAAGAGTGTGAAATGAAGGCAGAAAGGAAGGGAAGAGGAAAGGGTTAAATAAAGAAAAAAAAAAAACGGGTCCGCCCCCAAAAAAACAAGGTTTTTTTGGAGGATAATAAATTGGAGGGGGGAAAAAAGCCCAAAGTGGCTAAAAAATAATGGAAGGCCCAACAAAGATAAGAAATTATTTAATTATTATACATGTAAAAGGGTCCCAAGCCGGGGTAAGATATTGAATGAAATGGGCCATTTAATTTAAACCCCCAAATAAGTGGTGAACAATTTTAAATAAGGTTTTTTAAAAGGGGTTTTTTTATTTTTTTTTTGTGCCACCCTACAACTTGGCAAATTATTTTTTGATGGCTTAGACATAGAAATTAGGTACATGATAAAGCTCAGAAATTTAGAGGGACCCCAAGATAAAACTTGGGATTAAGAAAATTATGAAAGCTAATAGAAAAACAGGAATAAATTACCATAGGAAGGACAAGAATTTAAGAATTTATATGGGAACAGAAATATTCCAAGACCAATTAAAATAAGAATAGAGGGAAAAAACCCAGGAAAAATTGAAAAAAAAAATTTTAATGAAAGAGAATTTATCTAAAAAAGAAAAAAAAATTTTAGATATTTAATAAATTTAGAATAAAATTTTTTTAGGAATAATAGGATAGGATAGAATTTTAGTAATTAGATAGATAGAATAGAAATTTTAGATATTTGGAAAAAAAAGGAATTAGAATTTAAGACCCAAAGCAAAAGTAATTTTAAGATAGGAAGAGGATAGAACCAAATTTAAAAGATAGTAATAGAATTTTAAATATGACCAAAAATAAGATTTAGATAGATCTAGAAAAATTAGATAGATAAGAAATTAGAATAGAAAAATTAATTTAGATAGAATTTTTTAGTAATTAGAATTAGGAATCCCCTCCAAAAAAACCCCGGGAAGGGGAAATTATATCCTCCCCCATTCCCTGGCCCGCCCCCCAAAAAAAGAAAATAATGGTTGGGGTAAAATTCTTCCAACTTAAAGTAAAACCTTCCCCCCCCTGTTAAAATGAATTTTAAACCCCATTTATTTTATTTTTTAAAAATAAAGGGGTAAATGAATGAAAAAAATGGGGTTATTTTGCCAAAAACAAAAAAAACCCCCAGAAAAACAAGGGTTTTCTCACCCCCCCCCCCCCCCCCCTCCTCTTTTTTAAAGGATTGGGTCCCCCCCCATAAATACGTGCAAGCCCGTCAAAATAACAAGGTGGGCCCAATATTCCCAGAAATTAAAAAATTATGCCTGCAGCCTTTTTATTTTATTGTTTTTACCCCTTTTTTTTATTTTACACATACAAAAAACAGGAAAAAGCTGGCAATTGTAAGCCCTTTTCAAAAAAGGAACACAACACCCTTTTGGTTTATTTTTTAAAGCTCAGTATTTTGAACACCCCCCTTTTTCTTTTTCCCCTTTATTTGGGCCCACCCGACCCCAAAAAACCCCTGGTCCCCCCTAACAAAATAGCCCACCCCCCCCACCACTGGCCCCCCAAACCTAAACCAGGCCCCCCTAGTTTCCAAAGCATTAGTTTTTAAAATAAAGTGTCCCCCCCCCCCCCCCACAAACCAAAAAGTTGCCAATTATTAGGGGCATAAAAAAGCAATATAAACAACCCGGGCCCAGTTAAAAAAAAACTGGGTCCCCCCCCCCCAGGGGGCCCCCCCCTTTAAAATCCAAAGAAAGGGGGCCCCCCCCCCCGCACTGAATTATGAAAAAAAAATAAAAAAAAATAAGAAAAAAAAATAATAGTAACTGGGTGGGGGGCCCCCCCCCCAAATGATTTGAAAAAAAAAAAATTTTATATTTGGCCCCCGTACCAATGGGCCCCCTTGCAAAAAACCCGGTTATTTTTTTTAATAAGAATGAAAGACCCCTGAACATGGGCCAAGCCCCCCTGATTTGTTTCAACCGTTTGATTAAACAAGATGTGGTGGCCTTACACAGGTGGAAAAAAAAAAAGATGTGTATGAGTTTTTTTTTTTTTAGGAAAAGACACAGTAAAAGGAGGGGGTTTTTTAAATTCAATGGGGGGTCCCAAAAAAATGGGTTTTTTATTCAAGAAAAGGGTTTGGGTAAGTGCCCGCCCTGTAAAAAAAATTTTGTGGGTTTTTTTTTTTTTTTGTGTAAGCCCTCTTCAGTGGGTGGGTGGGTCCTTAAAGGAAAAAGGTATTTTTCCCCCTTTTTTTTTTTGAACCTACCTGCAAACACAAAGAAAAGAAAAACGGCCGGTCCCATGGAAATAATATAGGAGATCATTTAAAAAATAGGAAAAAAGACCCTGGGGGAAACATACCTTTTATAAAATAAGCGACCCACCCCCCCAAAGGTGTTGTGGAAAAGGACCTGGGTAAAAACCAAAAAGAAAAAAAACCCTCCCCAGTAAAAAAAAAAACAGCAAAAAAGGTTGGGAATGCCCAAAAAAAACCAACTTGGCCGCCAAAAAGAAAAAATGGAGTTTTAACATGGAAAAAAAGCCCGATTAACGAGGGGGAGAAGTGGAGCCCCCCCCCGACGGGTTTCCCCACAAACAGTTAAACAATATAACAAAATGTTAACCAAGAAGAGGGGCCCCCCCCCCCGAAAATTTTATTCAAAAAAAAACGTCCCCAAATATTTAGATTTGTTTTCCTTGTGGTAATAATCAAATTTTAAACAAAAGCAAACTGGGGTTTTAACCAGAATTTTAGTAATAAAAAAGAATATAAATTTATTGTGAACCACTGAAAAATGTTAAAAAATTTTTTTTTACCATAAATCCCCTTGGTTGTCCCAAATGTTACCGTTGGACCCTTTATGGCTTTATTAAAAAAAATCCCCTGCGATCTACCCTGGGTCCCCCCCTATCCCTATCAATAAAAAAAACCCTATCCAAGTTTTTTTTAAATCTATCTAAAAAAAAAAGGAAATAAAATTCCCCCCCCCCCGCCATTTGCAAAAACTTTCACAGGTTTTTTTATTTAGGTTTTTGGGGAAAAAAAATTTTGGAAAAAAAAAAAAAAATTTGGGGCCCCCCCCTTTTTTATTTCATGTCCCCCCAAAAGGCTTTTTTTTGAAGGAAAGGCTTTCCCTTCCCTGGGTTGGTAAGCCTTGAAAAAATAAACCGTTGTTTTTTTTGCCCTTTTTTGGCCCCATGAAAAAAAATAAAAGCCATACAAAATTTATATTTTTTTTTTTTACCATTTTTTTCCACCAAAACCTTGGTTTGATGTTGGCATGAGGGAAATTATTTTTTTGTATTCCCTTTTTTTTTTAATATCCCTTGGAACCCCCCCCCCTTAGCCCCCCTGAAACGGGTGGGGGGGTTTATTTATTTATTAAACGCCTTGGCCCCCCCCTGGCCCCCCCGATTTTACAAGTTTTTTTATTGTATTTGGGGTTTAATGTAGAACCTGCGCCAAAAAAATTTTTTTTTTTGAATTTATCCTAATATTTTTTTTTTTTTTTTTGAATTTAAATTAACCTAAAAAATTCCAAATTCCACATCCCTAAATCCCCCCCCTATCCCCCCTAATCCTTATCCCCAAATAATCCCCCTATCCTTTCATATCCCCCCTTAAATCTGATCTATCTGTATCTTCATTAATATCTAATGTCCCTTCATAATCCCTTAAATCTAATCCCTATCTTTTTAAAATCTAAATCCCTATCTCCAAAATATCCACTAACTACATAATCCCCATTTATCCCCCTATCCTAATCCCCTTAATCTTAACCCTTATCCTATCTTTATCCTAATCTATGCCCCATATAAATCTATCGTTCCATATCTATCCTTATCCCTAAAAATCCTTAACTAATCTAATCCTCAAAATAACCCCATAATCCTAAATCCCACGCTCCCTTCAAAAATAATCCCCCCTTATTCTAATCTTTCCCATATCCTAAATCCTTTATCTTTACTCCCCATAATCCTTATCTTATCTTTTCTCCATTATCTATCCCTTAATCCCATCCCCCTAATTCTATTACCCCCTTAAATCTTAAATCCTAAATCTTCATTAATTTTCCATATCCCCATATTTCCTTATACTTAAATCCCACTAATTCCCTATCCTTTACCCTGCCAATCCTATCTTAAATCCCCCCCCCCTCCCAATATCCTTAATAAATAATCCTAAATATTCTCCCCATAATCCCCCTTTTTATCCCCTAATCTATCTATTCACCCTCCCATGAATACTTTAATAAATCCAAAATCCCCTCCAAAATCAGGGGAAATAAAGCCAATAAATTTCCCCCCAAAAAAACAATTTTTTTCCTAAAAACAAAAATATTTAGACAACAAGGTGTAAGCGGACCCCACCCAAACCCCGCCTGGTGCAAAAAAACAATGCAAAAACAAACAAAAAACAAAAAAAAAACACAACCTAGCAAAAAGGCAACTAAGAACTTCCCCACCCCCCCCTTGGGGAAAAAGATTTTTTTTTCAGGCCGCGTAATTTGCCGCTCCAAATTACCGGGTTGGGTAAATACCCCTTTTTTTGGGGGCACAAGGGGCAAATTTTAAAAACAATAAATGTTCCCCCCCAACAAGTTTTATGTTTATCTCCCCATTAGAAAGAAACTAATGGAAAATTATCCCCCCTCCTTCGCCCCCCTCGCCCACCACCCCTCAGCGAAATCCCGCCCCGGGGGAAGAAAAAAAAAATAAATGGGGGGACCAATGTGAATGGCCCCCCAACAGTTATCCCTGGCGGGATTAAAAAACCCCAAAAAACCACCGTTGAAAATAATATGGAATTGTCCCCCCCCCCCCACTATAATGGGGGCCCCCCTTACCGAAAACCTTGAGGCCCCCCCCCCCACCCCCCCCCCACGTTTCCCCGCCCCCCTGTTTACACAGACAAACGGCATTTATTGGCGGGGCCGAAAAATCCCCCCCTTCCCCCGCAATTTTAACAACGCCCTGGCCAATAAGGCCCCGTTGGGGTGAACCCCCCGTGGGCCCCCCCCTAATGAAAAAGACAAAATTGGGACAAAAGAGAAATGAAATTATATGAAAATTTATTTCAAAAGTTTCATTTCCCCTGTTTTTTATAATTGTTAACGATTACAATATTGAAAAAAAATAGTGATTGAAGGGGGTGGGTGTTATTTTTTTTATTTTTTTTTTTAAGTGGGGGCACATTTTTTTTGGGTAAAAAAAATTTTTCAAAAAAACCCCAGTGCGATAGGCCCCCCCCGGCCAAAACCAATTTTTATTTTTGAATACCCTGTACCCCCAATATCTCTTTTTAAATCTTAATCCCATATCCCCCCCTATCTAAAAAATCTAAAATCCCTTATTCCCTATCTAATATCCCCCCTATTTTCCCCATCCCCCAATTCTTATTTCTTAATCCTATCCTATCCCATAGTCCCTATCCTTAGTTCTAATTCTATCATTTCCCCCTATTCCCTAAATACTAATCTAAATCCCTTATAAATTTCTAATTCTTTATCTATTTATTATCTCAGGCCATATCTTAAATCTTAATCTCAAAAAATATACTATTTCTTAAATCCTTTACCTATCCCCCCTAATCTTCTGATAATTTCCCCTATTCCTAAAAATCCCTATCCTATCCTAAATTTTTTTAAAATCTCCCCCCATAAAAAACCCTTAAATCCCCCAATTCTCAAAATTATCTATTCTAAAATCCCACATATCTTATTCCCCTTTTAATCCTTATCCCTTATCTATAATTCTATCCATCCCCCTTATCTTAAATCTATCTAAATCTTTACTCCTATCCCTCCAAATAAATTCCTAATCTTAATCTAAATCCTTTATCCTCATTATCCTATTCTATCCCCCCCGTTATTCCCCTCTCTTAAAAATTTTAAATGTAAATTGTTAAATAATGTAAAAAAAAACAAAATTTAAAAAGGTAAAATAGTTTTAGCTATCCTAATCCATATATTCATGTCTATCCCTATCCATTTCCCAATCTCATATCCCTTAATTCCTTAATCCTTACAAATAAATTTCTATAAATCTAAAATAAATCTATCTAATTATATCTAATTTCCCCCTTAATTCTACCCCTATTCTAATCCTATCCCTAATCCCCCTTTATCTATCTAAAATCTTATCTATTTCCTAATCCCCTTATCACCTTATCCTTAAAATCTAATCTTATTTCTAGAAATGTTATCCTCCCATATCCCCCTATCTATTCTTATTTATATACTTTTATCCCCCTTTTCTTTAAATCCCCCGAAAATCCTAATCTAAAATCTTGAATCTATCCTATTTTCTAAATCCCTATCTCCCCATATCCCTATCCCGTCCCTATACCTCATAATCTAAAAATTCTTTCCATAAAAAGTCTTAATCCCCCCCCCTTCCCCCCAATTACTTAATCCCCCCCCCTCCCCCCCCCCTCCCTCATTTTATAAAAATCCTTAGTTCCCATTTCTCCAAAAAATAAAAAAAAATCTAAATCCTTTTATGTTTTATTCCTTTAATCTAATCTACTTTACCACTTCGAAAGGATCGTAAATTTTGTAAAGCTAAAACAGTACTAAAAAAAAATTAAAAATATTGTATTTTCCTATATAATCATTGTAAGATCTTAATGAACCTTGATTGCCTCGGGCTTCCGGGTTCCTAGTAATTTTTTTATACAAGTTGAAACCCTGAAAATTGAAAACACAAATAAAACCGTGGGATAAAAAATATAATTTTCCTGGAAAATATAAACACCCATGAAATAATTTGCAAACCGGGAATTGCCCAAGTGGGTTTTTTGGAAAAACAGAGGTTGAGTCATTTTTGTAAAAAATATGAAAAGCCCCACATTCCCCCCAGAAGCCCGAAAACCCCTCAAAGAGTCCCCCCCCCCCCCCCCCCATAAAAACAATTTTTTATTTACACTGTTAGGAAAAATCCCCCCCTCCAAAGGTAAAAAACTAAACGAAAATAAATGTAGAAAAAAAATTGAGAAATAAGATTAAAGAGAAAAAAATAGAAATTTAGATAGAATAAGACTAGATTAGATTATGAGGAAAGAAAAAATGGAAAAAAAAAAAAAATTAGGAAAAAAAAATGTTTTTAAAATAATTTAAAGAGTTTTAATATTAATATAGATAAAATAAGATAAGAATAAGAAAAATAGATTTTATATATTGAATTTAATAGATTAAAGATTTAAGAAAAATATTTTAAGAATTTTTTAGAATTTTAAGATTTAAGACCAGATTATAATTAAGAATAGAAAAAGAATAGAAAATTAAGAGAAAATAGAATAAGAATTAAGATTAAATAGAAAAAAAATAGAAAAGAATTTTAGAATAATGAAATTAGAAATTTAGAATTAAATTTGGATTAAATTTTAATTGAGAAATTAGAAATTTTCTTAATAGATATAGGGATAGCAAAAAAAATTTATAGATATGAGATAAGAATATAAATATGGAGTGATAACAAAAGTAGGATATAAAAGATAAGAATTTTTTGATTTAAGATAGGAAAAATTTTTTAAAGGAGAATAGATAGAATAGAATTTTTAGAATATATTAGATTTTATGAGGAATAAATTAGAATTAGATGGAAATGTAATGAAGGATAGAAAAATTTAATAAGATAATAAAATGAGATAATAAATAATAACAAATTTAGATTTTTTAATGAACAAATAAATATTAAAGATGAGTGATTAAAATAGTTAAAGAAATATGAGATAAATAGAATATAGCTATAGAAAAAAAAAAAGAATAAAAATAATAAAAATAATAAATGTAGATAGATAAGAGATAGAAATATGAATAAGAAGATGTGAGAAAAAAATATGAGATAGATAATAGATTTGAATTGATAATGATAGAAGAATAGATAGATAGTATAGTTATAGATATAGTAGTTGGGAAAAATAGTGTAGATAATAATAGATATGGGGGTAAAATTAGATAAGATAGATAGATATGAGATAGATAAAATAGATGGAGTAGAAATATGGGATAGATGGAAATGGGGAAATGGGATAGATAGATTTAAAATAAAAAAGGGATAGATAAAATTATGAAAATTTGAAGATAAATAAAGAATAATAGATAGATAGAATAGAAGATTAATTAGAAATTAGTTTGTAAAAAAAATTTAGAAAAAATAAAAAAAAAAAAAGGGTTGGGGAGGGAGGGAAAAAAATTTCAAACCCGTTAAAATTGGAAAAGGGAAATTAAAAAAAAAGGCCCCAAAAATTCCATATGTATAAAAAATTTCAGATAATTTTTTGGGGGGATATTACTTAGATGGGAAAAAATAAAAATTTTTAAAAATTTTTTAAAACATTTATACTTCTTTTTTGGGAATGGGGGGGGGTATATAAAATTTATACTTACCCCCACTTTTAAAAATTTCCCCTTTTTAAAAGGGGGGCCCTTTGCCCCCCACAACCCTGAAAAGGGACTGTTTCCCGCTTAAACCCCATCAAAGTTTTTCTTGAGAATTTTTTTGTAAAACACGGGCTCAGGCGGGTTGGGTCTCAAACCTGGCGTGGGGGGTTTGCAGGGCGGCGTGCCCCGGGCAGGGGGAGGAAAAGGGCAGGCGGGTTTTCCCCCCCCCTGGAAAAGGTTTGAAGGTGCGGGGAAGGGCCCCAAGTGCCCCTTTGGCGGGTTTAAAGGGGTGCGGGGCCCCAAGGCATTTGCCCCCGGGGGGCAGGCGGGGGTTGGGCAGGGGAAGGCATTGTTGGCGGGGGGGGGGTTTCCCCAAGGGGGCGGGCAGGGGGCCCCCGGGAAAAGGTGAAAGGTGCAGGGAAAAGGCCAGGGGCCCCCTGGCGGGGCCCCGGGGGGTGCAGGGGCAGGCAAGGGACGGGCCCAAGGTTTGGGGGTTTGGCAGGGCAGGCAGGGGCCCCCCGGGCAGGGGGAAAGGTTTCGGTGGGGGGCCCAGTTTTTGGAAGGTGGGGGGGTGCAGTGCAGGCAGGGGCCCCCCGGGCAGGCGGGGGGGCAGGGCAGGCAGTGCCCCGGGGTAGGTGGGGGGTTGCAGGGCGGGCAGTTTTTCCCTTGGGGCGGGGGGGGGGGGTTTTGCAGGGAAAGGGCAGTGCCCGGCAGGTGGGGGTGAAAGGGGCCAAGGGGGTGCCCCCCCCCTGGAAAGGTGGGGGTGAGGGAAGGCAGTTTTCCCGGGGCGGGGGGGGTTTGAAAGGGAAAGGCAGGGGTCTTGGCAGGGGGGAGTGCGGGCAGGCGTGGCCCCCCGGGGAAAAGGGGGAAAAGTGCGGGGCCAGGTTTTTCCCCCCCCCTTGCGGGGAAAGGGGGGGCCGGGGCAGGCCTTTGGCCCCCGGCCCAGGGGGGGGGGTGCGGGGGCCAGGCGTTTTTGGCGGCGGGGGTGGGGGGCGGCTTTTGGTTCCCCAGGGGGGGGGGGGCAGGGCAGGGGGGCCTTAAAAAGGGGGTGGGGGGGGGGCAGGGGGCGGGCCCAGTGCCCCCCCCCCCCCAGGGGGGGGGGGGGTAAAAAGGGGCGGGGGAAAGGGCCCCCGGGTTTGGGGTGGAGGTGAAAAGGGCCCGGGCCAGTGGGGGGCGGGGGGGGGTGCAGGGGACCCCAGGGGTTTGGCAAGGGGGGGGGTGAAAAGGGCCCGGGCCCAATTTGGTCTGGCGGGGTTGGGGGGTTGAAAAGGGCCAGGAAAAGGGGCCCCCGGGGGGCAGGTGGGGGTTGCAGGCAGGGGGGCCCCTGGAAAAGGGGGGGGTGTGCAGGGGCAGGCAGTGCCCCTTGGCGGGGGCGGGGGTGCAGGGAAAAGGAAAAGGGCCCCGGGCAAAAAGGGGTCGGGGGGGGCCCAGTGGTTTGGCGGCAGGGGTCCCGGGGGCAGGCATTGGGGCCCGGGGCCAGGCGGAGGTGCGGGGGGCAGGCATTTCCCTTGGCAGGTGGGGGTTTGGGGCAGGGCGTTTTTCCCTGGAAGGCGGGGGGGGCGGGGGGCAGGCAGTGCCCTTTGGCAGGTGGGGGGGGAAAGGGCAGGCAGTGTTAGGCGGGTTTGGGGGGGGGTTGAAAAAAGGGCCCAGGCTGTTTTGGCCCCAAAGGTGGGGGGGGGGCGGGGAAAAAGGGCTTTTGTCGGGGGGGGAAGTGCGGGCAGGAAATTTGCCCCCTGGCGGGGGTGGGGGGTCCCAGGGCGGGGAAAGCCCTTCCTAGCGGGCAAGGGTGCGGGGCCCCCCAGTTTTTTCCGGGCCCAGGCGGGGGTGCAGGGCGGGGCGGGTGCCCCTGGTAAGGGGGAAAGGGTGCAGGGCGGGAAAGGGTTTCGGTAGGTGGGGGTTTTGGCCGTGGGGGCCCCAGTTTTCCGGAAAGGGGGGGGTGCAGGGGCAGGGAAGGGCCCCGGGGCTGGCGGGGGGGGGCAGGGCAGTTGGGGGTCTGGTAGGGGGGGAAGGTTGAAAAGGCGGGCCCAAGGGTCGGGCGGGGTGGGGGGGGGCACCCCCCAGGCTTGGTTTCTGGCAGGGGGGGGGTTGTGGGGCAGGCAGGGGCCCGGGCAGGTGGGGGTTTTGAGGGCAGGGGTGCCCCCGGGGCCCGGTGGGGGTCCCCAAGGGGAAAAGGCATTTGTTGGCAAAGGGGGGGGGTTTGCGGGGGGAAATTTCCCCGGGGCGGGCGGGGGTGAAAGGGCACCCCCTGGGCCAAAAGCGGGGTGAAAGGGCCCAAGGAAATTTGTTTTGGCCCAAGGCGGGGGTTTCAGGGCAGACTTTTGCCTGGCAGGGGGAAAAGGTGCGGGGAAAGGCAGGGGCCCCCCGGGCGGGGGAAAGGGTGCGGGGGGCGGGGCAGGGGGTCTTGCGGCCCGGGGGTTTGGTAGGGGGGCCCCATTTGGTTGGCCCGGGGGGAAGGTCCCAGTGCACCCCAAGGGCCCTGGAAATTTGGGAGGTGCAGGGAAAGGGAAGTTTTTCTGGAAAGGGGGGAAAAGGGGCAGGGCAGGCGAGGTTTCCCCGGGGGCAGGCGGAGGTGCAGGGCCCCGGGGCAGGGGTCTGGGGGGAGGGGGGGGGGAAGGGGCAGGCAGGGTCGGGGCAGGAAAAAGGGGTTGGGGGAAGGCGGGTTTTCCGGGAAGGCGGGGGGGGTGGGGGGAAAGGCAGGGCCCTTGGCAAGCGGGGTTGCCGGGGGGAAAGGCATTGCCCCCGGAAAGGGGGGGGGTTGGGAAAACCCAGGAAAGTGTCGGGCGGGGAGGGGGTGCAGGCCAGGCAGGGTTTCCCCTGGCAGGCGGGGGGCGGGGGAAAGGCAGGGTCCCCGAGGCAGGGGGGCGGGGCAGGCAGGGCCCCGGGGCCAGGGGGGGTTTGGGGGGCGGCTTGCCCGGGGCCGCGGGGGGGAAAGGGGCGGGGGAAAGTGTTTTGGGGGCAGGGGGGGTGCGGGGAAAAGGCGAGGGTTTTTCCCTGGCGGGTTTGGAGGGGCGGGGCCAACAGTTGTTTGGCAGGGGGGGGTTGCGGGGGCAGGCAGTGTTGGGGGTTTTTGGGGTTTTTTTAAGGGCGGCCCAGTGTCGGGGGAAAGGGGGGTTTTTTAAAGGGCGGGGAAGTGCCCCTTGGGCGGGCGGGGGGTTTTTAAGGGGAAAGGCATTGTCGGGGCCTTTTTTGGGGTTTGCGGGGCCCCCAGGGCAGTTTTGGGCACCCGGGGGTGCGGGGGCGGGGCCAGGGGGTCGGGGCAGGGGGGGTTGCGGGGGGCCCAACCCAGTTTTGGCAGGTTGGGGGGGCAGGGGGGGGCCAGGGCCCCCTGGCGGGTTTGGAAAGGGGGAAAGGGCCCAGGCAGTGCCCGGGGCGGGGGGGGTGCGGGGCGGGCCAGTTTTTTCGGGAAAAGGGGGGGTTTTTGGGGGGGCGGGCCCATTTTTTCCTGGCAAAAAAAAGGGGGTTGGGGAAAGGCGGGTGTCTGGGGGCGGGGGGTTTGCAGGGCAGACTTTGGCCCCCGGGGCGGGGTTGGGGTGGGGGAAAGGAAAAAAGTCCCCCCCGGGGAAAAGGGCGGGGGTAAGGGAAAGGCAGGGGTTTCTGGAAAGGGGGGGTGCGGGGCCCCAGGCAGGGTACCTGGGGGGGGCGGGGGGTTAAAGGGAGGAAGGGGGCCCCGGGCAGGCGGGAGGGGCGGGGAAAGGGCAGTTTTTCGGCGGGCCGGGGGGGGGCGAGCAGCAGGGTCCGGCCCAATTGGGGGGTTTTGGGGAAAGGAAAGGCAAGGCCCTGGAAAAGGGAAAGTGCCCCGGGCAGGCCCGGGGGTGTGGGAAAAAGGCTTGGGCCCTGGAAAGCGGGGAGGGGCAGGGGCCGGGGCATGGTAGGAAAGGCCCCGGGGTGGGGGGCAGGCGGGGTCCCCCCCTTGGCAGGGGGGGGGGGGGAAGGGGGCAGGCAGGGTTTTGGCCCAAGCGGGGTGGGGGCCCGGGGAAATTGGGGCCCCCTGGCAGGGGGGGGGTTTTGGCTGGGCAGGCGGGGGTTTTTGGGAAAGGGGGGGGTGAAAAGGGCCCCAGGAAAGTTTTGGCGGGGCCGGGAAGGGGTGGGGGAAAGGTAGTCCCCTGAGGGGCGGAGAAAAGGGAACCGGGCCCTCCTTTTTGACAGGCGGGGTGCGGGAAAGGCAGGGGTTTTTTTCCCGGGGGGGCCGGTGCGGGGCCAGGGGGGCCCTGGGGGAAAAGGGGCGGGGGGGGGGGGGAAAAGGGCAAGTGCCCCGGGCAGGTGGGGGTGTGGGGAAAAGGCAGGGGGCCCGGGAAAGGCGGGGGGCAGGGCGGGCCCAAAGTGTTGGCAGGG
>JAODAL010022338.1:0-64945 GCA_025379985.1 Phyllomedusa bahiana | reverse complement strand
GGGTTTTCACCCCCCAAGTCAAATGTGACTCACTGAGCCGTGGAATGTGACAGGATTCAAGCCATGACAGTGTAGTTCATCTGCAGACAACCCTTTCGGGGTGTTGCCCCTCTCCAGTGCAGAGTAGAATTTACCGGTTGGCTGGGTGAGTAGCTAGAGTGTAGCTTAGAAGAGGTAATGTATCTCACTGGGGAGAAGCACCATGTCAGTGTGAGGATGTAATCGCCTTTTACACCTCACTTGGGATTTGCATATTAAAAAAGGCTCATGAGAAGGGAACTGAACCCTCCAGCTCCCTCTTTTGGATACATCAGTCCTCAAGTCAAATGTGACTCACTGAGCCGTGGAATGTGACAGGAATCAAGCCATGACAGTGTAGTTCATCTGCAGACAGCTCTTTCGGGGTGTTACCCCTCATCAGTGCAGAGTAGAACTTATTGGCTGGCTAGGTGAGAAGCTTGAGTGTGGCTTAGAAGGGGTAATGTATCTCACTGGGGAGAAGCACCATGTCAGTGTGTGAGGATTTAATCGCCTTTTACACCTCACTTGGGATTTTCATATTAAAAAAGGCTTATGGGAAGAAAGCTGAACCCTCCAGTGCCCTCTATTGATTGCAGCAGTCCTCAAGTCACATGTGACTCACTGAGCCTTGGAAAGTGAGAGGATTCAAGTGATGACAGTGTAGTTCATCTGCGGACAACTGTTTCGGTGTGTTGCCCCTCATCAGTGCAGAGTAGAACTTATTGGCTGGCTAGGTGAGAAGCTTGAGTGTGGCTTAGAAGGGGTAATGTATCTCAATGGGGAGAAGCACCATGTCACTGTGACAGGATTTAATCGCCTTTTAAATCCTGTCACATTGCAAGGCTCAGTGACTCACATGTGACTTGAGGACTGCTACATCCAATAGATGGCACTGGAGAGTTCAGCTCTCTTCCCATAAGTCTTTGTAATATTCTCTAGTATGGGGCAATGGGCACCATCTCCTAGGGTTTTGTGCCTAGAACACAGGTGGGTTATAGGTTAGACCTTTGGTATTACAGCCTTATCAACTATATCACTATAGAGTTTGTATGTTCTCCCTGTTTTTATGGGTTTCCTTCCATAATCCAAAAACACTTACTGAAAGGTTAGTCAATGTTCTATGAAAATCGTCCCTAGTGGGTGTCTATGGTCAACATGAACAGTGATAGTCTCAGCTTGCCTGCAAAATATCTCAGGGTTATATTCTATCCGTATAAATGAGGAGTATGTTTTGTGCGACAATGACGGGGAGAGTTCGTGAGGGCTGGTATGTTTCGCCATGAATCATGCCCTTTGTGGCTTAGGCGCAGGGAATGCTCTGGCTGATTTGGGAAGGAAAGGGCACTAAGCCAGGCTGGTACTAATTAGGGCAAAGATTGGCTTCCAACATGTAGGGAACGGAAAATGAAGACTTTTTCCAAATATAATGCTTTGTTTATTTTGCTTTGTTGAGGAAATAAGAGAGTTTTTATCTGTTCTGAGTGTACACAGGTTTCTCTTTTTACTGTCCTGCTCTTCCCTGCTCTCTCTGTGCTTTGTCTTATCTGATAGCAGGGAGTCATGTCGCCAGGAAGGACAACAGCTTGAGAACAGAGTGTGTTATCTCTAACACACAAAGGAGATTAAGAAGATAAAGAAGATTGTATCTACTTCTAGTGTACACAAGTTTCTCTTGCTTACGGATCACCTCTCCCTACTCTTTCTCTTATCTAATTGCTTAACTAGCTGCAGTCCAACCATGGCAAGTCACTCCCTGCTAAGTCTTAGAGCTCTATAGCCTTGTCTACTACATTTTATAAATCTCCTGCAGTCATGTCACTATAACAGGAATAGCTTGGAACAGCAGACCTGGTATGTCAGGCACTGCAATAAACCCACCTACAGTCTGACCAGCAAATGTGAAGCTGTCTGTGGCTCTGTGAGACACCATGGTGAGAAAATCCCTTTAACTTCCTATTCTATGGCATTTCTGGTATGCAGAGAGGTAAGTTAACTCCTAAAAATACATAAACCCCCCGTTCTCTAGCTTAAAGTTAGGGAATGAAGTTCCTTAGGCCCACCTCGGGAAGTTATTCTGAGGGCCCACATCTATCTATATAGGACATGTGCACTTGCAATCATTACACATATAGGCTTTATTAGGATATCTGGTGACTGGTTCTAAGGTCAGCTCCAAATGACGTTGTCTTCTGCCAGACCATTGGGATCCTGATATTCTATGGGTGCATTATTGTAACAGAACTTGGGCCCATTGGAGGTGGGCCCGCCTGACCCCGGGTTAGTGTAAAAAAATTATGGTTCAAAACATCCAAAATCCAAATTTATTTTACAAAATCAGTCAAACAAAACAGGGACTCATCCGAGCAACACTGATGGCCACCATTGCTTACAATAAGGCCCCTAACACTAAGCTTATTACTTGGATTAGGATTGATTTTTTTTTTTTTTTTGCAATAAAAATAACGTATGGAGGGAGTTGAAACTCAAGTGACAGCCTCAAAACCTTAATGATTTAGAGATGATCTGCAAAGAGGAGTGGAGCAAAATTCCTCCTGACATGTGCGCAAACCATCATCAACTACAAAAAACCTCTGACTGCTGTGCTTGCCAACAAGGGTTTTGCCACCAAGTATTAAGTCTTATTTGCCAGAGAGATCAAATACTTATTTCTCTCAGCAAAATACAAATACATTTCTAGAATTTATACAACGTGATTTCTTGGATTTTATTTTGGATATTCTATCTCTCAATGTTAAAATTAACCTATCCTTAAAATCATAGACTGCTCATGTCTTTGTCAGTAGGCAAAATTACACAATCAGCAAGGGATCAAATACTTATTTCCTTCACTGAATATAGGACATGTGCACATGCAATCATTACACATGTAGGCTTTATTAGGATATCTGGTGACTGGTTCTAAGGTCAGCTCCAAATGACGTTATCTTCTGCCAGACCCTTGGAGTCCTGATATTCTATGGGTTCATGATTGTAACAGAACTTGGGCCCATTGGAGGTGGGCCCGCCTGACCCCGGGTTAGTGTAAAAAAATTATGGTTCAAAACATCCAAAATCCAAATTTATTTTACAAAATCAGTCAAACAAAACAGGGACCTATCTGAGCATCACTAATGGCCACCATTGCTTGCAATAAGGCCCCTTACGCTTCATATTTGGATTAAGGTGGATTTTTTATTTTATTTTTTATTTTTGTTTGCAATTTTGGCCAAACCAAATCAAATTATTCATATTTGGGTGGAATTTGATTTTGACCTGAATCCAAGGTGCGACACCAGCAACCACCCTACTTTACCATAAAAAGACTTTGACATTTCAGCAATGAGAATCTGTATTTTATATTAGTAGAACCAGGTTTTGATTTTTTTTTATAGCACCGGCACCGTGTAACAACATCAATATCTGATCGGCCCCTGTGACCGAGGAGCTCTTCAGCGTATTCTGATATACGGGGACTGGGGAGGGATACGGGACTCTAATACAAGCTCATTTGCAGGTTAACTATGTTTGCTGAATCCTTCTCTTCACATTAATACTGTGTAATTGGCAATGGGAATTAGAGCAAGGTAGAGTCCCATGGTGCTCCCTGTGCAATGCTGACATTTTGTTTTAGCTTCCTCCATATGCCCAGAACTCCTGGTGATGTAGAAATAGTCGGCGCCCATGCATTAGTCTCTGAGTTCATAATGTTTTGATGCAATATCTGCATTAACTCACCCCCCCCCAAAAAACAAAGAGATCACCCCGGAAAGGCAAGTTGGTAGAGGAAGAGCCATAAATCCCCATCAGAGCGAGTGCGCAGGCAGCAAGGTCTGAAATCAAAGCCGGTCACAGACAATTTCCCATCCCTAATCTTCTCTCCTTAGATTTCCTCAGTGCAGTGTGATGGAGATTTTCCTCCGCTCTATCCTCCTGTTCACAAATCTCCCGAGAACAGACTCCTGCGGTGTTTTTATTCCCGGATTTGTAATTCTCCAAGATCTCTTTACTAAACCCGGCTGTTCTTTTTTGGCAGGCCCCTCTCTCTATAGACTTCACTTCTGGTCTTGCTCAGCCGCTTCATCCACAGACGGGTAACCTCAAAAGGTGCAAAGTTACCAGTCTTCTAGTGGTGAACGATGGCGTCCTCTATAGACAGCAGAGTGAATGGAAGCCATCCCCAACTTCAGCCTTGGAGTCGTCTTCTTCTGGTGAACTCAAGTGGTGAACTCAAGTTTTTGAAGATCCCATTGGGCTATTTCTGGGGATGTTCTGTTTCTTAGGCGATGTTCACACGGCTTATTCTGGGACGGATTTCAGCCATATTGCGCGCCGTATTGCGTTCCAATATGGCTGAAATCCGTCCCAGGCATTACGGTAATCCACAGTTCTCATAGAGAACTATGGATTCCGTTTCTTCTCCCCGCTCGCCGGATTTCGTGAGCATGGATAAAGAGACATGCACGTTATCCCGGCGGGATACGCGCCGTGGACAATAGATGTCTATGGGGCCGGCGAGCTGCCGGCCCCCCAGCCCCGCCCCCACTACACGGCGGCCGGCGTAATTACGGGCAAAATCCGTCCCCGCAATTACGCCGACAATAAGCCGTGTGAACATCTCCTAAGAAAACTGAGTAGAAGCCACTATGAAAAATATCACTTAACGGAGTTTTGCCACGATCTCATTTCATACCTCTGCATCCAGCTCTTCAGCTCTGTGTGCTCAGAAGGGGGTATGTGTGATTTGTTTGAATTGCAGATCATGTGACCCAGCAGGATGACATCACCAGCCTTTCCTCTCTCTAGTCAAAGAAAGGTCTGTTTATGTATAGAGCTGTGAGTAGCTGCAATGTAGCTCAGAGGTAACATTTTTGCCTCCAGGCCCAAGGGTCCTTGGTTGAAAACCCTGAAGGAACCAAACCTGTGGATTTTATTTCTCTTATCAATGCACATATCTGATTGAGGTTTCTTTTTTTAATTATTTGCACTGTTTGACTAATTACTAAGGAGCACAGAGGACGGGAGTAGAATGACAGCACCTGGAGTTGAACACTCAGTAGCTGCCTGAGAATGAGAGGTGAAGTCTTAGCGATGTGCGACCCAGGACTGAGGAGCTCTTGTCAACTGGTCATATCCCCTGGAGACGAGCTGTAAACAAGGGAGTCACTAAATGCAGCATCTAAAACAATAATGGTGCAGCATTTTTAATAATAAATGAATGGTGGAAAATGCTATTATTGTCTTGCTCTACTGGCAAATGTGAAAATTGTATCTCACTTGGCTATGTTTTTTCTTTTTTCTGTGTTGTGTTTTGCATGGACTTTGAGCCCTTGTATGTTTGTGAAATCTTATAAAATCAATAAAATTTTATAATTTAAAAAAAAAAAGAAAATGTTTATTATGTTAAGTTTAAAACTTCCACGTCAATTTTACTTAGTGAAAAACCCCTTTAACGGAGTTTTCTCACCACATTGATTGGCTTGTAACATATAGGAAAGGCAAACGAAGACTATTACCAAATACATTGCTGTGTTTGCTTTGCGTTGGTCAAGAGATAAGGAAGATTGTATCTCCGCTTAGGCTATATCTACTCAGCATGTATTACCGTTAGATTTTCTGTGGTTTTTTAGCAATTTTATTGTCGTACTCTGTTGCACTGCGGTCTGGTGGCCCGTACGCCTGCTGTCACTCACCACCCGGCTCCTGGCACGCTTTTTGCCGCAGTCCGGGCTTCAGGCAATGGGCGCAGCGGCTCCCGACACCCGCTTCATTGCGCTTATGCTTACTAGGCCCCGTCCTGCTTCCTTCTCGATCAGGGTGCTGCTGTCTCTGCCCGCACTATCCCGGCTGGCCACTAGGGGCACATGAGAGCAGCTCTCGCGGATTTAAAGGGCCAGTGCACTACAAGTATTCCCTTTTCCACCAATGGCGTTCGGACACAGGAGTTATAGAGACTCTTCTTCCTGCCATCGGCAGTTGTTTGGAGGTGTTCCTTTCCTAGTGTAGTGTCCTTGTGTGCTCCTCTACGAACGACCATTATTCGTTCCGTATGCATTCCTGGTCCTGTGCCTCGTCTGCCACTCACTTGTACCTGCTTAGCTTGTTACTACCAACTATGTTCCACCCTCTCCAGTCCGGCCCATGTGTACTCGAGCCAGCTCGCTGTCACCGCTTGGTCCCTGTGTCGGGGGTTTAGCGACCTTAGGATCCCTGCGTGCCAAGTGCCGTCCTGCCTTGCGACGAGCTCCCTTTGAAGACGGGGGGAACCCAATACTTCTGCTCCTTGCGCGTAGGTTACGGCCAACTCACTCGTTTACCAAGGAATCCACTTTCCGTTTATAGAGTCCCCCCGAGACATCGTAGAAACCTCTGAAAATCAGAAGATATCATTTTTCATGCAAGAAAAGAAGACTTTCCCAATACAAAAACGACTTGTAGTCTACACAGGCATGTTCTGTTCAGTATTATTGCAAAGCTAGGGTACAGTTTCCTAGGTTTTAGGAACACGTTGTAAAATCTGCCAGTGCCCGGCAGAAAATTTACTTTTGAAGTCTATGGCTATGTCTATACAGCACAGTTTTTCAGGCAGATTTTTCTGTGGTTTTTAGCATTTAGAAATCTCTAAAAATCTGACAGAGAACTTTTCCCACAGACTGCCTGAAAAACGGCCCAAAAAAACACGTCAAAAACCTCAAAAACTCATCGGAAACCCAGCTGCTTTGGACAAAAAATTGACAAAATACTCCGGTTGAGAGCGGTTTTTAGGTTTTAGTTTTGATGTGTTTTTTTGTCCTATGCTGTGTGGTCCTAGCCTTAGAACACAGATTTCTCTGGTTACTGACCACGTCTCCCCACCTCTCTCTTCTGTCTCTTATCTGATTGTTCCACAAGCAACTGATGAGCATTCATCGCCCACTGTTGAATGCTTACCTACGTTTATATCCTGCAATTTACGCAACGTCGAAAGGAAAGTTGTTTACTCACTCCCATGCATTGTAATGCAAATCCCGACAACCAAGCACTAAGACTACACCTCTTTAAAAGTCTCTGTAAGCTACTATTGCGTGCAACTAGTCCGGTCACGTTTCTGAAACCTGAAAATCTTCTTGGCCAACTGATCCTCTGCATGCCAACTATCCCCACCACAACACCCAGAATAGAAAGACTGTCAGAACCAGCACAAATGAAGAGCTGATACCGGGAGGGCGAGGGGGGGGCGGGGGGGGGGGGTAATAAGAAGAGGGAGGGGGGGGGAGGGGGGGGGGGGGGGGGGGGGGGGGGGGGGGGAGGGGGGGGATAAGCAGCCGAAGTCACAGTTGAAGCTACACTCAGACCGACATGCTGCCATTCTGACCCCAGCAAATCCGACCAGCAATCCTATGCATTATCGCGTATAGGGTGAAGACAAAGCACCTTATACCTAGCGTAAACTAAGAGTTTGGTTATAGCATTCTCATATGACTAACTAATTTAAAAATAGTGGGAGAAGAGACAGCTCACTCCCCCCAAAGATCCCTTGCCGCTAAAGTCTGAGTCCATCCTCAGATCCTTAGACAGATTCAATCGTCAGCCCCAAACAGGTATGTCCTTAGTATTGATCTTTTACGCCCTGGGGTCAGGACACTGGAATATTCCTCGCATTGGCTGCAAAGTCATCGAATGCGACAAATGATCACCTTATGTATGGACATAGACAACTAGTTCGAATCAATTGGTTGGAAGAAGCTAGATCACATAGGAAACCATTCACAAAGTACCTACATCTATGGCCAGACACTGGAGTAGGTTGTTCGTTGTGGCTAATTAATGCGACCCCTTGTACCGAGTATGACATGTGTGAATGGTGCACCTGGACTCAAGTGTGTGTATATTCGCATCCATAAATTGACACACAGTCTCTAAGAAGTCAGAACTGATTGTTCTCCCCACAATTAGTGCAATTGTGGTTGGTAGTCTAGGCGCTTCATACTTAGGCGCATCCTCCCGCCATGCTAGTGGGGATCAACCTCTAAGGATGGGGTGGTCCGTTGGCAATCAGTATGAGATAACGCCAACGTCAAGGACTTAGCTGTGATCCCAAAGCTGGAATGAAGTGGTGTTAGAGATTCTAAACCTCCGAGACCACATGCCCTAAGACAGCTTGTGATTACCCCGTCGTGAATGATAAGTAAGGTAGTTGGATCTGTTATTGGCATACGCTCCATGCAGCCTGTGTAGAAAAGAAGGTACTACGCTCTGGGATTTGGTGATGATGTTGCCCTATGCTATGAGTTATTTCTGTGACCCTCCCAAGCAACGGCCTAAGATAGAGCCACACCGCTGGAATGAGAAGGATAGGGTCGGCGTTCGTGTCAAAGCACTCATCATGACCCCCAAAATCCATTGACAAAAGCGCCACAAGATGAGCACCTGACGAATAGGATGTGCTTGGCTCCTAATGGACCATCACCCTCCCACGCAGCTCTAGCGAAAGATAACCTCCCCCTGGAATCGCAAGTTTGAGTGATCGTAATCGGAGTACCTTACCTAAACTTGACCCATTACTCCAGCAGTTAACTAAATATGTATTAATAAATTTTACATGCGCGATGTCACACCCACATGATAGTTCGGGAGTATGGTACATGTTTAAGACCTTATGCAGCCCTCTCACGGTCGGCAAGGCACGCATAGTGGTAAAGGGACCCATGAGCAATGATGGTGATAAGATCGAGGCTCCGATCTATTGATCTCCAATATCAGCAAAGAACTGATGAGGTCCTCTTGGGACAATTGGAGATTAGCTTGTCAGTAATTGCAGACATACTTATGGAGTAAATCACACTCGCTTATATACGCAAGCTAGTGGCACTGCGCCTTACTATCGTAATTGGTTTCGTCTTATTGGCCAGTCTATGGCCATCTAATCAAGCTGAGTGCAGTTGTATATATTAATTTAGCGACTTATGTCCCTGACTGTGTATACTGTTTATGCTCTATAGGAAGCCCACGTACCTAATGCAGCTTAGTCTTTTTTATGCCATAGCCCTAGATTGATTGAGTAATAATAAGTCTAGTTCTGATTGCGAACACGTCTTTCCAGCAGCGTGGTACCCCTGGATCGATGAGTGCTGCTATAAGTTGGGCTCATATGTGATGCAATCTCAACACGAATAAAGAGACTAGTATTGAAGTCCCCTGATAGAAGAATTGGAATTGCTTACTTTGCTCTAAATGGACTCCTCATGCGCTGTGCTTGCTAATCGAGTATTATAGGTGATATAAGGCTCTATGCTTCCCTCTCTTAGGCAGATGCATGTGAGTAGACCCCTTAGGTAAATAAGGATTAGAGCTGCTCGTCTGGCTAACATATGACCCCTCTCCACATGCTAGTGCCGAGCTACCCGGCATGGATAGTGAGCGTTAAGGCGCTCTAATGGACCCTCCAGCGACTAGATGAGGCACCCATGGTATGGATGTGCGTTGGCCAATCTTGAATTGGAAAACAACCGGACCCATAGACTTATGCACTGATAGCGGGACGTACCCACATTCGAGTATATCTAGGTGTTGCATGACCTAATTGACCTCCCTCTCAGCAGTGCATACGTGGTGTCCTACAAGGGCTACTGATCCTAGGAATCGGTGGTATTTTGCCAACTCTAGTTTGAATGAGTTATGGAACCCTTCCTCAGCAGCAGTATGTTGTCCGACTACACTTAACGTTGGCACGACTGGCAAATGTGAAGTCAGCTCCTTTGAGCTCTACATTGACGAGACCCATCGTCCAACCGCGCAAGGGACTAGCTTGGTCCCTCAACCTGCGAATAGCGATGTGTTACATGCTCTTTATGGTACCCTATGACACCCCCCGTTAGCTCAACTGTGGGCGACCCCCTTAATTCTGAAGCGTTGTAATTTTGGAAGTATTTACTGAGCTACTAGCTGCATGGTCTCTAACTAAGACCCCTTCAGCCTGATCTCTCAGTCGAGATGGCTACACCTGATGAAAGAAATTAGTGTTAAGCTGCTACACTCTCGAGAAATAGATGCACACGGCCATGCGTCAGCTAGCATGATGTCCCCGCCAATGAGATGATGGATGTGGCTTCTATGGGCTCCACAATTACTCCACGCTAGCATTTGGTTCACTATTATATATTCTATGTAGATGTGCTGTATGGTGCGGTGGTATGGCTCTATGGATGAAGCCATACAACACCAAAGGCGAAGCTGTAGAAGCGCTAACCCTCCATGGAGCTCAGCAGAATGATTGGTGTTAGGACTCTATAGATTACACCTCTCAGCATCAACTTAGTGTCCTCATCTTAGGGGTAATGTGTGAGTGTATGAGGCTCATATAGCCCACTCCAAGCGATACTCTTGCGGGCTCTCTGTTTGGTCACGGAATTAGTTGGTTCTTATAGATCAGACCCCACGGACAACGGCCAGTACACTACATGTTGACTGAGACTCAACTCGTGATGTTAGGCTAGTTGGATCAAATGCCTATGAATATACCCTCCAAGATTGACATGCTGTGAGAGAAATCCCCTTGGAATGTGTTGGATGTATGGCATGACTAATCTGACCTTGTCAACAGTGCAGTAGATGGATAATGCTCTTGGAAAATCGAGGTAGAGTAGGTGAGTCTCTTATGCGACGGCCCTGCACACACAGGCTCAGGTCCAATGTACGGCGTTCCTTGGATGGTCAGGTTTAGCGCAGAATTCTTTAGAGTAGCTTAAAAGCGTGCCTGCGGACAGACAACACTGTGGGGACCTCTATGAGGATGGTGTGTGTTTTCGGCTCTAAAGGAGCTGGTCCTCATTACGGCACATCTGGATAGTTTGCCACTACTCTGGAGATGGTTTGTGGATAATAGTCATTAGCTACTATTATGTGAACGCCGTCTTATTCAGACCATAGCAACGCCTGTAGGGGATAGCCACGTCTTAGATTGCGTGCTAGGAATATTCAGCGTGGGGTCGTCTTCGGATACCAATGTCAGTTCCCTCGCTGGTCAACAAGAGGTGGGAGGGAGAATATACAATGAAGGGTTTATTTTTTTATACGATGTGGTATGGGGGGGGGGGGGGGGGGGGGGGGGGGGGGGGGTTAGGGGGGGGGGGGGGGGTGTGTAGGAAAAGGTGGTGGGAGGGGGGAGAGTAGGTAATTGAAAATAATGAGGGGAGATGGTTGGTGGGGGAGTGGGGTGAAGATCTGGGTAATAGATTATGAGGGGAATGGGGTATGGGGGGGAAGAGTGATAAGATATATGGGTTTGGGTGTTTATTATAAGAGGTAGGGGGGGGTAGTGTATATATTATAAGTGGGGTTTTATAGGGTGTTGAGGGGGTGAGAGTGTAGGAGATTATATATTGTGGTTTAGAAATGGGGGTGGGGGTTAGAAGGGTGGGTAAAGAATATGATGGTGAAGAATTGGTGGGAGTGGATGAGATGTTTGGTAAATGGATTATTGAAGGGGAGGGAGGTGTTGGATGTGAGAAGATTGGGTAAGGAATATATGAATAGGGTTATGATTTAAACTTATAATACTTAGTATGTTTTGATATTATTATATAATTTGTTAGGTGGCACTATGATGGATCGGTGCCTCACTGGGGTCATCAAAACTGTAATAAAGAGTGATCGAGATCACACGCAGCGGAATGTAATAAAGAAACTAAAAGTCTTGGTGGTGTATTAGCACTTTTACTTATGGACCCTCTGCCTAAAGCAGGTCTAGTGGAGAAAGTCTCCCTAGGAGCGATGGTGGTGTTTAGCTCTAATGAGACCGCCTGTCGAAACAGCTGTTGCGCTTCTTGCGATGTGAGTAGATCGTCGAGCTGACTTATGACAACCTGCGAATGCAGCTTTGGAGTCCTTGAGATGTGTGGCGTGTTACTGAAACATTATCTAGTTGTGTCGACCATCGTTACTGCCAGCACATGAAATCTAGTACAGTCGTAGGTCTATTCCTGATAGGTGATTCGTTTGGCTCTATGGACCCTATCACAAGCTAAGACTGTGGGGAACCGATATCCTATGGATGGCATTTGTAGCCATACATCAGTGGACAGCCACCTACGCCAGCCTGATGACGAACCTGTGATGTGTTTAGCTCTTGAGTGATAGGCTCCTTACGATGGAGACGAAAGGGAGGTGTTCTAATTCCAACGTCGATTACTAGACGTGCCCGGGTGTTAGAGGTCCCTCTGAGGATTCTGAGACGTCGGTTCTTGAGCTAGCTCTGAGAAGACCACTCATGCAGCAGGGCAATCTGTCGCGAGCGCACGGCTAAGGAAGATTGGGTATAGTTAGGCAATCAGTAATGTGCTCCAGCAACGGGCGCCCTCCCACACATGCCGTCGACGGTGAAAAGATCCTACTATTAACAGGTGGAAGCTGCGTAGTCTGGATGTTGTGACTTTTAGGCTGCGTGCTGTGGAACTAGCATCCGCATGCAAGGTTCATGATGAGAAATGCTCTGAGGATGGAAGTGGTAGTGGCTACGGAAGCTCTTAGAGCGAACTACCACGAACTAAGCGATTTGGGACCGAACTGTAGAATGAGATGCGGTAGCGTTGGTCTTTCTACTGAGAGACGACTCACAAACATGCTGCTTGAGGGCGCTTGTCTGATACGCCGAGGTGTTGGCTCCTACCTTGAGGCACCTCACCTCACAGCAAGAGCTTGTGGTCTCCCTAAGATGTCCCAGTCAGTGAGTTAGGAACCTTCATGACTTTCAAAGGACCCATCTTGCCAGTGCAGTTAAGATGGAGCACCTGACATAGATGGAGAATTGGTTGGTAAATGTTGTGCTTTTGTATTTCTCATATGAGAAGGATCCCTAATCCAGCGAGAGCTGTAGGGCTTGGATGGCTGGTAGTTAAGCGCTTCTTAATGGACCTACTCTCTCTAGCGGACAGGCAATCCTGTCGGTCCCCTAATGGAAACTTGGTGGTAGATATGGGCTAGCTTTATAGCACGGTTAACTCTCTGCGAAAGCATGCATGAGTATTGATGCGCTGCTCGGCTATAGGTCGTGGATTGGCTGACTGAGGCTATAGGAAAAACATCACACTTCTCTCAGCTATGCTGAATCCGTCTTACTAGACCCCACTGCGTGGAGTGGTGAGGATGTTGGCTGGCATTGATGTCGACACACTCCACTCGGAACAGCCTGTCCGGAAGCGCTTACCAATTGAGATGGTGAGCGAAAGGACTGTGAGTCCCACTGGCCCGCACCGCTGCAAGGCAAGGCCCCTAGTCCACGGCACACACGGCTATAGTCTGCGGCGGCCATGTGATGGATTCGTTGTATGGACATCTCTATATGAAGAGCTTCCTCCAGCAGTATAAGCATCTGTGGGTATGCATCATTCGGCTGGATATGTGGTTCGGTCACTCTACAAATTGAGCACAACAAAGTCAATCAAATGGTGTAGCACAGCTGATTGCTCGCACCTGACTGCCGAAATCTAGGCACACCCCATGGCGAGTGCGAGTTAATGTTGCGGAAAGACATCATATGCGCTGAAGCAGGCCGATCATCCTTAGCAGCTTGTCTGCGGGCTCTGTAAGCATGGCTATGAATGTTGTTTGGACTCTAATGAGATCGCTGATCCAAACTAGCCGAGCAGCAGGCGTGTTCGGAGCGCGGTTCCGTCGCACAATAGGAAATGAGTTGTGCCTGTGTCATTCTCTATTGGATTCCCATCCAAGGCAAGTCGTAGTCCAACATCTACTACAAGTGGCCCTCCTCAGGACATCAATAATGTTTCTCCCGCCACGAACCTACCTTCAACAATGGAGCCTCCTCCAAGGCAGCGGGCTGTATTATAAGCCGCAGACCCCTTGGATGACATCTTGATTAGCTTCCGGCCTCTCTAATAGCTCATCTGCTAGCAGACAGCTAAAGCTGCGCAAAAACCTTGTGATAGATAGCCCTTCCGTGTATGTCTCTTATTGGGACCCTCCTTTCATTCAGCTGCTTGCATGGCAAAACGCCTGAGACGGGTTGTAACTGTTTGTGGACTAATGTATAGAGGACTACCTGGCACGACCAGTTCTGTGTAAACCACCCAGGTTGGACTGGCGATAATGTCGTTTATTTGGCATCATAATAAAGAACACTCTAATGCACAGAACACTACTCGCTCGGCCTTACTACTCGGAGAATGGTAGAGTGTACTGAAGTGCTATTCCATTAATTATGCGAAGATGTAACCTACCTTGCCGAGCGAAAGCTGATGACGATGCCCGTAACGTCTAGACCAACATGCGCAGTTGGATTGTTGCATCTGAGGTTGTTGAGTCTCTATGAATAGTGAATTTCCTTTCGCTAAGGACAACTAGTGGGTCCCCATAAGAGATGTGAAGTTTTTTTAGCTCTACCCTGAGAGCCTTCAAATGCAAATCACAGCATATGTTGGATATTCCCTATTGGCGGAAGCGCTGGATGCGCTCGTTTGGCAACTTCTATGAAAGAAACCAATGACGAAGCAAGGCCTAGTGCAGGTCCTTGGAACTAGAGCGCGTTGGTGTCGCTCAATTGGCTCTCTATTGTGGCGAGCAACAGCTGTCTCTTGCATGCACGCTTATGTGGTCTTGAGCACTCGAGGGATGCTCTGGAATGGTTACGATAATATTTAACCAGGTCTTATGCGACCCTCACAGCTGAGTGGTTGTTAGCACCCTCAAAGTACTGGTGGTAGTTTAGGCTCATGATGAGGATCCATCCATCATGCCTTTGGGCGTTAAACCCTAGTGCGTTAAACTGCAGGGATGTATTTGGCCATGATACCTTACAGCAGCTCTACGTTGACAGGAGCTGCTGGATGAGTCTCAGTGGTATGGCATCAAAATGGACCCATAGCAACATCTGTGATGGATAAGCTCTTAGGATGGATGTTAATGAAGCAACTCTATTAGTGAATCCCTAGAACACACGCTTGAGGCTATACTATCTGAATAAGGTAAGGTGATTGGTCTAAACTACTAGGCTCCCCTCTCCAAAACCACCATGATCGAGGATGGCACTGCGACTTGATCTGGATGTGATTTGTACTCTATGACCCCTGCCAAGCAATTCTGAAATAGTGAAGCGGTCGTAAGACCTGGGTAGTTATGGCGAGGGATTGGCATCTACATGAGAAACAAACTATCTCTTAAGGGCACTCTAGTTACCTGACACCTTGACTGATTATATACTGAGTGTAACTCGCAAATCTAGTTTGTGAAACGCCTCCATGAACAAGGCATTGTTCTAAGAGAGAAGATCACCGCGAATAGGCATAAGGCGAATCTATAAATAGTTCAGTCATGACATACTTATAACGTGAATCATACCTGCAATAATTCTAGCTATTTTTGGGTCCTTGCGTGAAAGGGCGAAGTTGGTGCAGTTCGCCATCACCATAGGGGCCTCTGCCGATGTGTGTTTGTGACCTATACAAAGCTAACACTGGACCCAATTCCAGCCCAAGTTACTGCAGAGTCAGCCTTCCTTTCCATGAAGATGGCGGTAGTAGCCCTGCGGCATCTAAGATATCGGAGCCACCACCAACCGTCTGTGCCCCACTACCGTGGTTCTGACTCGTTTACCTAAAACAAAAACAACACGATTTAAGTCCCTACCCTACAACGCCGGGCATCAAGCTAGGCAATATGAAACTCAATGAATGGCTGGTGTTGGGCTACATATTCGTACGCCTGCATGGACAACAGTGCAAAAGGCTCTCCCGTTTACATTGAACAGAGCGCGCTACACAGCAGTATGTCCGGCGTCTAATGGCGACCCAACTGCAACAGCAACCCCTGTGATAGAATGAGGTCCTTTGGAAACTGGTAGAAGTGTAAACTCTGCTTCACTTAGATGTGAACCATCTGAAGACCTCCAAACTGCACAGTTCTAGTGGTGTGCACTTACACTAGATGCGAAGTGTCTATAAGACCTCATAATTAATGAGAGCATACTGTGGCAATCACAGGTGCACAGGAGACTGTGGATGTTATGACCTATTTGGACCTATGATTCTGGCGCCTTTTAAGAGCTGGACTATTAGAGAACCCCATCCGTATGTCAGCTCTATGGTTAACGCCCTAGATAGATGTTGGTGGTTAAGTCCGCTCTTACTGATAAGCACATCCCCTAAGGCTAGGTACCGTTTTGAAGCCTTCACATATGATAATTAAGGTCTGCAGTTTAGGCTAACATACTGAACCACACGCAGGTTAATAGACATTAACCATAGTAGTGTGTTGCTGCCACTTGATGATCTGTGAAGGTAATAGGCAATTAGCCTGTAGGATCCTTCTACAGTCAAGCTGGGAGAAGTCCGGCACACTGTGATGTGGGTTTCTCGTGGCATATCATCGCACGCTCTCAACGTCAGGATCTGTTCGGGAGCTCTCGAATTAGAAGACTGATGGTATCAGTATGGACAATCTAGAAAGTGAATCCTCCCTCACAGAACGACAAACTTTTCTGTCGCCGGCCTAGGAATGGGTGGGAATTATGCTCTACCAGTAACAGGAAATTCCCCCTTCATGTAGCAAGCTGAATAGATCTATCAATTCCGCAATAGAATAAGGGATGTTCGATTTTGAAAGCATTCTTTAGCAGTAACGCCCAATTATTTTTAACCAACATGCTAGAAGAGCAACCTGGGTACTGATCGGTAGATATCAGTGCATTCAATGATAGGAGACACACTTCCCAGAAAAGCAGCCATGTTGGGCTACTGAATAGAGGAGTACGTTGACATTGCTATAAAGTATGAGTGACCACCCGCAGTGGGGACCGATACTTCAGGGGGCAAAGCATGAGTGCGGTCCCGTGCATAATGGGTAAATATATAGCGAAAGTCGTGTATAGATCTGGAATCGTGTCTGCTAATGGCGGACCTTGGACTTAACAAATCGATCGCGAGCAATGATGTCAGTCTCATCCTGGAAGTAGAATGGAATTGGCTGTTCTCGCTCCTATATGACTCGAGCCGTTCACAGCAGCTGGCTGTGATCCACCTATCCGGAATGATTCGGATCGCGGATGCTGTAAACTGTATGGCACCATCACCCATGTCAGGTCTGGAGGCATGTGACACTTGATTGGAATTGCAAGTTGGCTGACATGGTTAATGTATCCATAACTTATGAGACCAATACACAACCAAGCAGCGCACTACAATTGCGTATCGAGGATGTGCCTCTGCCAATGCGTGGATGACAGTTAAACCGCTACTACGTCATGGCACAAAACTTGCTTCTAGGCAGTCTTGTTATGCCTCCATGATGAGGTAGAGGTTTTGGCTCTAAAAGTCGAACCCCAGATGGCGTCTAAGCCCGAAGCAGTTTGTGGTAGATGGCGCATTACTGGAATGAAGCGTAATTGAGCGTGCGAAATTGGCAAATTGCTTAGACTGGACCGACATTCTACAGACGTAACTGTACTACGTGGTATGAGGACATCATTGCACACTCCCTGGGAACCCTCCAGCAGCTGTGGGAAGCAGTCGGCTCTAGATTCCTGTGACAACCTACCAGGACCTTATTAAGTTACTCTCAGCCTGCTTAGCTGCTGTCTGTGCTGCACATAGCGGATACTCTGGATATCAGCGGCTGGTCATAATAATGTGACTTGACTGTTTAGTAGGAAGTCTGAACCACTCGTCACTCTATCTTCTATGGCGTATACCATGTATCCCACTCTCCACTGTATAAATCAGGAGATTTGCCGTTCAGAATTCAGGGAAAGTTATGAGAAATCCCTGAAGTAAATGTCTCCATAGATTCAACTACAAAACAAATGAATGGTTGAACGTTGACGTGCTGGGACCAAATCCCCGGCAATGGGAGGCGAGAGCCGAGCTCTGGTTCCTGATGAAAATACAATTACATTTATAAATTGCATTATGACGGATCACTCACCGGGGGGTCATTATGGAGCCTTCGCTGACAGAGTGTTATAGAGGAGCTGCCTCCAAATACTCTCGAAAGTAGGAGGAATCTGGGAATTTGTCAGTAATGACCAGATGAAGGTAGAGAGTCCTCCAGATGGTGAAGGAAGGACAAGGCTGTATTTGCCTATATGCATAGGTTCTGGTAGGTTCATAGCGGCAGGACATATGGCTGCATTGGAGAGAGGTGGCCACCATATTTGGCCTCAAACCCAGGAAAGAAACTGTGCAAGGAGGAACTGCACCGTTACCAACAATGGGAGTAGAGCTGGCGTGTGAGTCATGGGATGGTTGTAGAGATGTAACCGAAGCGCAACACTATAGTGAGGACCCTGATCACAAGAGCTTACAATCTACAAGGAGATAGGGGATGGACACAAGAGAGTTATTCTCCTGATGCACAAGAGCTTACAATCTATAGAGATATTATAAACAATAGGAGTGAGTGCCCTGATCACAAGAGCTTAACAATCTATGATGAATATAGACACAAATGAGTGAGGACCCAGATCACAAGAGCTTACAATGTCTACAGGAGATAGTAGGACACAAGAGGAGAGAGGCCCTAATCACAAGAGCTTACAAATCTATAAGTAGATAGAGGACCCAAGGAGGAGTGTAGGGCCCAGATCACAAAGCTTACAATCCTTTTGATAGATAAGACACAAGAGTGAGTGATGGGACCTGATCACAGAGCAACAATTCTATGAGGATTATATGAGTGTTTACACATTAGTGAGTGATGCCTGATCACAAAGAACCCGCTTACAATCTATGAGGAAATAGTAGACAATAGGAAATGCCAAGCTCCCTCCGTGATGGGCCGTTTGGGGGGGGACCCCAAATAGCGGGACCCCCCCGCCCAAAGACTGTGAAGAGTTGGCCATGTATGCTTACAGATCTATGAGGATACAGAAGACACAAGAGGAGTGAGGCCCTGATCACAAGAGCTACAATCTAAGAGGAGATGAGGACACAAGGATGGAGTGGGGCCCCTGACACAAGAGCTTACAATCTATGAGGAGATAGAGGAAAACAAGAGAGTGATGCCCTGATCACAAGAGCTTACAAAATTCCTATGATGGAGATAGGGCACAAGAGGGATTGAGACCCTGATCACAAGGATATTACAATCTCTAAGGAGGAAAGTGGATGACACAAGGAGTGAGGACCCTGGATCACAAGAGCTTACATCTATGAGAGACGTAGGAGGACCCAAGAGGTGTGAGGGCTCTGATCACAAAGCTTACAATCTAGTGAGGTAGATATAGGGACACAAGAGGATGAGGGCCCTGATCACAATGCCCTTACAATTCTATGATAATATATTGTTGGATATAAGTATGATGATTGACCCGATATCGTCGAATGAATCTTACAATGCAATGAGTGAACTAGATTACAAATGATAGTGTGAGGTGCTCAGATTCACAAGAGCTTTACAATCGATGAGGAGATAGAGGACACAAGAGGAGGAGGGCAACTGATCACAAGAGCTAACAAATCTATGAGGAGATAGGGAGGTAAACAAGAGATGAGGTTCCCTGATCACAAGAGTTTCCAATCTATTAGGAGATAGAGTAGGACACAAGAGGAGTAGAGGGTCCTGTTCACAAGTGCTTACAATCTATGAGTAAGATAGAGGAGACACAGGATGTAAGTTAGGGCACTGATCACAAAGCTTACAATCTATTAGGAGGTGATACACAAGAGGAGTGGATGGGCCGTGAACACAAGAGCTAACAATCTATGGAGGACGTAGAGGAGAACAAGAGAGTGAGGCCCTGAACACAAGAGCTTACAATCTGATGGAGAGATAGGAGGACACAAGATAGTGAACCCTTAATTCACAATAGCATACAATCTATGAGAGTAGGAGAACACAAGAGGAGTGAGGGCAGTGATCACAAGAGCTTACTAATCTATGAGGAGATAGAGAGAACATAAGAGGAGTGAGGGGCCCTGATCAACAAGAGCTTACAATGCTATGAGAGATTAAGGACACAATAGAAGTGAGGGCCCTGATCACAAGAGCTTACAATCTATGAGAGATATTGAGTGACACAATAGGAGTGTAGTACCCTGATCACAAGAGCTTACAATCTATAGTGAAGATAGGAGGACCCAGAGAGGAGTGAGGTCCCAGATCGCAAGAGGCTTACAATAAAATGATAATATAGTGGGGACACAGGAGAGTGAGGGCCCTGATCACAAGAGCTTACAATCTATCAGGACATAGAGGAGCACAAGAGGAAGTGGGTGCCCTGATCACAAAGATCTTCACGAATCTATGTAGAGATAGGAGGACACAAGGGATTGGAGGACCCTGATCAACAAGAGCTTAGCATATCTATTGATGAGAAAGGAGTACACATAGATAATGTTTTTTGGAATCCTCTAGACCACTCCATCCATGTGGAAGTCACTCTCATCTGAATTGGATCTATCTATCTCTCTGTCTGTCTCACTGTCTGTTCCACTGTCTGTCTATCTAAGCCAAATATTCTGCACCTAATGGAAAGCTGGGAGCGCCTCCCATGATCATGGAGAGAACAATGGAAGTTGGCTTTGCTCTGTCCTGTCCCATCTCTCAGACCCCATTGGTGCAGTTCTCGGGTCATGGCTTTTGGCTGCTCGTTTTTCCCCCCCTCCCTCTCTTGGGAAATATGACTATGGATATCATAGACCCTAAATCCATACAGCGACATCCACCATCCAGCCTCCAGTATAAGGGGCACTCATCTGCTGGGGCTTGGGCTTCTTTGGCTTTTTGAGCTAACGGTCACCAATAATTGTGGAGGAGCCTGAAGCGGTAACTGGCAGCAGATTGGTTTTGGGGCTGGACTCGTTGCTTTCTCCCATTCATTAGCTCTTCTCATTCAGGTGACGGAGCCGAGCTGCTCCCAGTAGTTGTGGTTCAGGTATTCGGCAACCTCTGACTAATGACAGGACCACATCAATAGGACAAAGGTTGCAACACTGCACAATTGAGTGACCCTCACTTCCCTCCTGTTGGTTGTCACCTCTTCCATAGAAGATAATACTCATTTCCTGAGTGAAACTGAAATTAGGATCCACCTGCAGGAATGCAATGTCCCCCCCCCAACAGGCGAGTCACAAGGACAATTCTCAGGTTATCGAGCAATTACTCTACTGAGTCCAGTTATAAATGGAATAAAATTTTGCCTATTTTTTTCGGAAGTTTCCAAGGCTGATTAATGTGATGCAGAAGCTTCCGGTGCAGCACAGTCTCTACCTGTATATTATCTCTCGGAGGTGCAGATTCTTATACACAGCGGAGCCACAATGTTATGTCCTCTTCCTATTTTTGATGTTGGCAGCACGTAGTTCATGAGTAAGTCACATGTGGTGCGCTGGCTTGGTTGAATATAAGAAGTTTGTGGAAATGCTTGTCCTTACAGCTCATGCCCTCAATGAATTCATAGTAATAAGTTGTCATTTATCGGGTTGTAAAAAAGGTAGGTCATGGCTTTCTAGCCAATGTGTGTTAACCTGACATTGCGCATGATGGTTGAACCAGTTGTCGTCTTGCTGCGATGTCTAATGCACCTAATGAATGTGTTCAATTAAAAATCACAACTAACTTGTTGTGTGATAAAAGGAAAAAAGAAAATGAGGGAATGATGGCGCTAGACTGATAAAGTATAGATACAGTATATTAGGACATTAAAACAGGACCTGTCTTTAACCCCTTAAGGACCCGGGTTTTTTTTTTTGGTGACACGTTCGTTTTTCCCTCCTCGCCTTCCCAGAGCCATAACTTTTTTATTTTTTCCACCTACATAGACACATGAGGGCTTTTATTTTGCGGGACAAGATGTACTTTTTAATGGTTTTTTGTTCACTATACTATAAAATATACTGGAAACCGCAAAAAATTCCAATGGGACAAATTGTGAAAAAAAAATGTATTTTCGCCATGTTTGCAGGGGTTTTGCTTTTACAGCGTTCAATCTTTGGTGAATATAATGTGTTATCTGTATTCTACAGGTTGTTACGCATCCGTAAATACCAAACATGTAGGGTTTCCTTTATGTTTTGGTACCGTACAAAAAATTCCAAACATTTTCTATTTTTGAAATTTGCGCCACGGCGCCATTTTGTGCGACCAATAACTTTTTTGAACTAACACCTACGGACGTCAGTGAGGGGGCATTTTTTGCGGGCTGAAGTGTACTTCACAATTTTGGCGTTTGGAATTTTTTTTCTTCTACGGTGTTCAGCCTACCGGATAAATGATGTTATGTTTTTATAGATCGGACTTTTTCGGACGCGGCGATACCAAATATGTGTAACTTTTTTTTATTATTTTAATGATTTTATTTGTAAAATGGGGAAAGGGGGGGTGATTTGACTTTTAATACTTTTTTTTTTTTGTACTTTAAAACTTTTTTTTTTTTTACTGTACATTTAGTCCCCACTATGGTGCTTGACCACTAGGGGGCGCGATTGTTAATACAACCTAATGCATTGCATAGGCAATGCATTAGGGTGTACAAAGATGGTGGTTTCCCCACTTCCTGTCTGCGGACGGAAGTGGGGCAAACAGGCCAGTGTAAGTGATGGAAGCCTTCACAAGGCTCCCCACCACCATGCCCGGTCGTCGGATCGGCGCAGCTGCCAATGACCGTAACGATCGGTGCGCGGCACCGATCGGCATTCATTCAGACGCCCCGCTGTCACTGCCGGGTGTTAGCGGCGATTAGCCGCTAACACCCGGCGGCTGTGCGGGGGGGTTGCAGAGCGATCCCCCTGCAAAGCCCCTTAGCAGCCCTGGGACGTACTCATACGTCCAGGGTCGTTAAGGGGTTAATGTCCTAATATACTGTATCTATACTTTATCAGTCTAGCGCCATCATTCCTCTTTTTTTTCCCTTTTATCACACAATAAGTTAGTTGGGATTTTTAATATATCACTGATATCTTCCTATCATTCGGCAACTCGTGGAGCCAAGGAAGCGAGGGGGCAGTTGTGACTTGATTAATCTACATGCTCTGGGAGAGTTGCGCCTCCACCATTGCGCAACAAAATCAGGTTAGTGGGATACTGACCAACGAATAAACTTTTATTCCAGACGATCTACCCTAGCAGCGCCCTTTGTTTCTTCTTTTTGTTTTACAGTATAATGAATGTGTTCGGCGCATTGTTCGCAAGACTCAACACTTTCTAATGCGCCTGACATGAGGGGGTGTTCTGGGGGTGTCGCACCACACTCGTAATATTACACACATGTATGAATGTGGTTCAGCAAAACTAGGTACATTACTTTTCGGACAGGCAGAGCTATTCCATTGTGCTCTGTCTGAGCCTGAGGAGTCGCAGTGGAGCTAGATTTACTGTAAGGGGCAAAAATGTCCAATATTTCTCACCTTCCACCAGTACAATAATAAAAAGTAATTTATTATAATTATCAAACTGTATACAATTATTTAAATTTAATAAAAAATTTTATCATATAAAATTAATATAAAAATATATAATAACCGAAAATATAAAAATATCTCCTAGAAAATGTATTTAAAATGAATAGAATCTAAAACTAATTTTACATTAAATAAACCACTGATGATGTTGTTCAGATTTTTATATTTTTACTACATTAAATTTGAAATGTATTTTTGCTGCTCTCGCCCTTTATTCTACATACAGCAAGAGCCGGCACAGCACAGGTATTGCTGGGAGCTGTGGTCCTCCAAGTAGGATCAGTCCCATAGTTTCTATCACTGACATGCTATTCTAATGACTTCTCTTATTTCCAGCCTATCTATGGCCTTTATACATGTTTGGGGCATTACTAATGCGTCCAAGTTCCATAATGCGGCAAACACAGAGGCGAGGGGCGGGAACTTTAGACACCATTTATAATCACACAAAAACCACTTTCATACATTCAGCCGCATTATACACGGAAAAATAGAGGAGAAAATGCACTTTGATGCACCTAGTTATATACATGTCTCCCTAAGTCTTTTTACACCTTGATGGTGCTCTCCTCACAGATAAAGTGTTTTCCCTAGAGCTAAGTCGTCAGTAAAATGGGGTAATAGCGACAAGGGAAAGATATCACAACAGATAAACAATAGAAAATACTGACACATATGTGCCAATACTCAAATGCAGCTATCACCATAAGAAAATTCACAGACTGGTTAGATATGTTAAAGGGGTTGTCTGACTACATTGATTCATCTCACCTCAGTTCTGTTTTCTTGGTTTCACTTTGAATTCAGGGGCGTGTTTACTGGCTGCAGTAGAAGCCAGGTCTGTAGCTGTAGCAGCCAGTGCTGGCAGCCTATCAGGAGAGATCGAACAGGTCTGTAGCTCTAGTGACCAGTGCTGGCAGCCTATCAGGAGAGATCAAGCAGGTCTGTAGCTATAGTGACCAGTGCTGGCAGCCTATCAGGAGAGATCAAGCAGGTCTGTAGCTATAGTGACCAGTGCTGGCAGCCTATCATGGAGAGATCAAACAGCTCTGTAGCTATAGTGACCAGTGCTGGCAGCCTATCAGGAGAGATAGATCAGGTCTGTAGCTATAGCAACCAGTGCTGGCAGCCTATCAGGAGAGATTGAACAGGTCTGCAGCTATAGCGACCGCCCCTGGCAGCCTATCAGGAGAGATCACACAGGTCTGTAGCTATAGTGACCAGTGCTGGCAGCCTATCAGGAGAGATCAAGCAGGTCTGTAGCTATAGTGACCAGTGCTGGCAGCCTATCATGAGAGATAAAACAGGTCTTTAGCTATAGCGACCAGTGCTGGCAGCCTATCAGGAGAGATCAAGCAGGTCTGTAGCTATAGCGACCTGAGGAGCTGATGCAGCCCATGCATGAGGGGATATCTAGGATTAGGTAAGACTCTGTTAATGGGCACATATTGCAAAGTGACTTGTTTAACCTAAAAAAGCAGCAATCCTTGTAGTGAGACAACCCCATTTAAATCTCCACTCTCTAACCCTATATAACAGGAAATAAAAAAAAAAATTATGAAATAGTTTGTAGTAAAATGTAATTGAAGAAGATTCTCGATTATTTATGATCAATTCTCAAACAATCAAAAGAGTTTAGAATATTTATCCTTTACATTTTCTAAAGTTGTTCCCGAAAAAGAAAATCTTTGAAACAATGTAAATGATTGACACATTCCCTGCAATAAAGTGGAAGTGATATTAAGCGCAGTGTTGTTTTAAGCCTGTACTGGCCTCAGACCCTAAATATTCATCCAGACCCCATAGCAGCAGCTGTGATGAGCTCAGGGCTCTCGTCAGACACAGATTTGGGCCTCTTCTCAGACTCTACAAAGAGGGGATGTGAGAAAATTGCTCTGGAAATCATTCTGGTTTATGAATAAAAAGATCCGGCTCTTGAGTCGAGCTGAATAATACAAAAATATAACACCGGGAAATTGAACACAAGACTTTGGACAAGTTGTTATACCCCTCGATCGTGTGACCTGCTGATATGAAACAAATGGGTCAATAGATCCAAAGCCTTCCTATCTGCAGCGCATGCGCCGTGACAACCTGAGAGCAAGAACAACAACTTTATGGCCTATTCTGCTGTGATTTTCCACTGCTAGAACATCACAACTCCCAGAGCTGGAGGCTGTTCAAGCATGTTCAATCATCCAGAGGCTCCCACACAGGCTCAATTGGGCTCAAGTCTGGGGAACTGGGGACCAGGGCAGTACTGGGAAGTCTTGGACCTGCTCTTCCAACCAGTGTCGGACATTTCTAGCCAGGTGACATGTCGCATTGTCTCGTTGGAAGACCCAATCCACCCCAAGGAAGAAAATCAGCAAGTATGGGGGTGTACGTGATCTGCAAGGAGGGATTCATACCCAAATTGGGTAAGAACGGCTTCAACATGGAAAAGTGGCCAAGAGAATGCCCCGAAAATATCCCCCAGGCCATAATGCTGCCACCACCATCTTGTGTTCTTCCAGCAATGGTTGTAGGGTGTTTTGTTCCCTGATGCTTCTCGTCTGAGACTCAAACATTCATCTGTTCAATGAGGAAGAAAATGAGAATCAGCAGAGATCCATTTCAGATACTGCCAAGAAAATATACATTTTTGTCTGCTGATGCAGCTTGGTTATCAAAATTGCAGTGACATCCGTCTGCTCCAGGGCCCCATACACCGTAGGGTTAGCAGAGGTGCAGTGACATCCGTCTGCTCCGGGGCCTCATACACAGTAGGGTTAGCAGAGGTGCAGTGACATCCGTCTGCTCCAGGGCCCCATACACAGTAGGTTAGCAGAGGTGTAGTGACATCCGTCTGCTCTGGGGCTCCATACACAGTAGGGTTAGTAGAGGTGCAGTGACATCTGTCTGCTCGGGGGCCCCCTACACAGTAGGGTTAGCAGAGGTGCAGTGACATCAGTGTGCTCTGAGGCCCATTCAAGTAGGGTTAGCCGAGGTGCAGTGACATCGTTGCTTGGAGGCCCATACACAGTAGGGTTAGCAGAGGTGCAGTGACAGCCGTCTGCTCCGGGCGTCCATTACACAGGTAGGGTTAGCTCAGAGGTGCAGTGAGATTCCGTCTGCTCGGGGCCCCGCCATTACACAGTAGGGTTGCAGAGGTGCAGTGACAATGTCTGCTCCGGGGCCCCATACACAGTAGGGTTAGCAGAGGTGCAGTGACATCTGTCTGCTCCAGGACCTTATACTCGACGTAAGGGTTAGCAGAGGTGCAGTGACATCGGTCTGCTCCTGGGCCCCTTACACTGTCGGGTTATGAGTGGTGCAGTGACATCCGTTGCTCACGGGGCCAATACACAGTAGGGTTAAGCTGAGGGTGCAGTGACATCCGTCTGACTGCCGGGGGCCCCATAGACACAGTATATTAGCAGAGGTGCAGTGACTTCCGTCTGCTCCGGGCCCATACACAGTGAGGTTAGCAGAGTGCAGTGACAATCCGTCTGCTCACCAGAGCCCCATACACAGTAGGGTTATAGCAGAGGTCGCAGTGACATCGTCTGCTCCGGGGCCCAAGAACACAGTAGTATTAGCAGTGAGTCATCTTTCTTTTACGCGTGTTGCAGTGACAATTCAGTTGCTGCTCCAGGGTTCCATACACAGTAGGGTTAGCAGAGGTGCGAGTGAATCAGTCTGCCTTCTCGGGGCCCCTTAAACAGTAGTATTTGAGAGGTGCCAGTGACATCCGTATGCTCCGGGCCCAATACACAGTAGTATTTGCAGAGGTGCCTGGGGGGAAGTGACATCAGTCTGCTTCTGGGCCCATACACAGTTGGGTTAGCAGAGATGCATGACTTCCGTCTGCTCCAGGGCCCAAATTAACAGTAGGGTTAGCGAGGTGCAGTGATGTCTGCTCAGTGCCCCCATACAGACAGTAGTATTAGCAGAGGTGCAGTGATTCCGTATGCCTCAGGGGCCCCGTTACACAGTTGAGTTAGCAGAGGTGGCAGTGACATCAGTCTGTCCAGGGTCCTTACTCAGTAGGGTTGAGCATGAGATGCTTGACATATCCGTCTGCTCCAGGGCCCCATACACGTAGGGTTAGCAGAGATGCATTGGACATTTGTCTGCTCCAGGGGCCATACACAGTAGGGTTAGCAAGGGAGCAGGACATTTGTAAATGCTCCGGGGCACCATACACACGTAGGGTTTTTAAGTCAGAGGTGCAGTGACATCCGTCTGCTCCAAGTGGCCACATATACAGTAGGGTTAGCAGAGGTGCAGTGACATCGTCTGCTCCGGGGGGCTCCATACACAGTAGGGTTAGCACAGAGGTGCAGTGTGTCATCGCCGTCTCGCTCCTGGCCCCTTAACACAGTAGGGTTAGCAGAGGCTGCAGTGAACGCATCCGTCTGTCTGGCTCGCCGGGGCCTCGCGCATACACGTTGGTCATTTAGCAGAGGAGTCAGTGACAAGACGCCTATTGCTTCTGGTGACGTAGTCTCACATACCACTGTACGGGTTAGCAGAGGTGCGAGTGACATCCATATGCTCCAGGGCCCCATACACATAGGGTTAGCAGAGGTGCAGTGGACATCGCCATCTGCTCCAGGGCGCCCATACACAGTAGGTCGTTAGCAGAGGTGCAGTGACATCCGTCTGCTCCGGGGCTCCATATACAGTACGGTTAGCAGAGGTGCAGTGACATCCGTCTGCTATGTTGTGTTAGACACACATCTGGTTGGCCCGGAGTTATTTTGACAGTGATCTGCTCCCCTACATTGTGTCATCCCCTACTTCCTTCCTTGCGTATCCTCATGGCTGTCGTTTCCTTCTCACATCAATGACGCCTGATGTCCGCAGTTTCCACATTGCTTTATCACAATGGCGCCATTTCTCCACTCACGCTACATTTTCATACACTGTTAGAAATACTGCCACCCTGTGCCTGAAAGCCAATAATCAACCCAACTCTGAGAAATTGCCCCTTTTAACCAGGATGGTAACAAGTGATGTGTGTACAGACGGCCTATCAAACATCGTATATACCCACCAAGCCAGTGGACCACAAAATACTTCGTTCATGAGCCACACACTGCCGACGTCGGAAGCAGGAAGTGGTCACATTAATGTGACTCAGCTGGGTTGGAGGCGGTCGCTGGAGTTAAATAATTGAAATAATTGTTTGGTTTTTTGTTTTTTATTTGAGTAGTTTTAACCTTCAGTCTTTCCGTCTATAACATCCCTTCTACCAGGAGAACGAGTTATCAGACAGAGATCGCACCTATAACTGTAATGAGGGGGGTAAGGGGCCGCGCACATGATAAAATGGACGGGGCTCAGCAGACTTTAAGGGGATTTTCTGCTGTTATGCCTCGCAGGGATTGTTGAAGCAGGTGTTTCTTGTTGGACAGCTGCTGTATCTTTTGGATCTGGGAACATCGTTGACGCTGTACTAACATTAGGAAAGCAAAGTTAAGGAAGTTCAATGCGTAGAGTATGGGCTAATCATGGATTAACAATCAAGTGTTAGAGTCAACAGATCGTAGACCTACAACAAGCGAGATATGACCGCGTCCCTCCTGGAGACCTAGGCATGCTGACTGATAGCCGGACACACAGGGCTCAGGCATAGGCTGCTGCTTTATTTTGGGTCCGGAGGACATGGGAGCAGTATTTTCATGCAATATTCTATTGAGAATTTCTGTAAAATCAGATCTATCCGTGTTGTAGTCAAAGAGGAGAGGTTACAGGAAAGGTAAAGGTCAGATTCGCTACTTGAAGCTCCGGGACCCTAGTGCAAAAAGTGAAATGGGCCCCCAGCTACCATGTGCCGCTAACAATGCTGGTATTGTAAGTGGCACCCCCTACAGCTACACACCTGGTAAAGGTGTGTACAACAGTGAACAATGCAAAGAGAAAGAAAAAGTGCACAATCGCTCCCTAGTGTAATATAGTCTCGCATAGTGATGAGTCCTATAGTAAAGCAACACGCTCACCTGGTATTGTTGTGCTTCCAGAAGGCACAACCCTCCAAACAGGCGTTTCCAAAAACACTCAGGAGTCCGCAGCCGGTTATGTCTATTCTGATCACCCTTCTTCAGGTGTAGAAAGCAGATACAATTTCCATCCGATGAAGGGTTCACATTGGAGCGCGAAATGCGTTGTTTTTAATATAAAATAAAAGTAAGTCTGTGTGTGGAAGAGGAGCTCCTGCGCAGGTTATTGTACGAGGGAGGAGAGACTTGCCACCCTGGACGCCGAAGCAGCTCGCTCCGTAACTGCTATGTACAATAATGAACAATGCAATAAGATAACAAAAACATATTCTAAAATAATCCAGAAAATCTCCTCAAGGCTCTACCCCTAATATATCAAACCCTAGATACAGGGACAAACAGCAAAAAAAGTGATAGAAAAAAGCCTTCCAAAGTCTTTTTCTGACCTTATGAGGAGGAACAATATGTAAAATAAAATAATAAAGATAAAAAACACTACAGATAAAATTTTAAAAACAAAAAACAGCCCAAACCACACCTTTTTGCCCCAGACCCTGGCATCCCTAAAACTTTCAATCACCGCCAGTTAAACATCTATGACAAGAAAATTACAAACCGTATGTGTTGTGAGAGTGCACAGAAAATGCAGGAGACCCCCAGCTTTAGACATGTACAAAAAGAACCATTAAGGTCAAATCCAGCACCATTTATAAGCCATGATTGCTAGATCCAAAAAAAATACAGTTAGTTACGGCTGACGCGTTTCGGGTGTGTACTACCTATAAGCATTGCAATGTTCATCGTGCTACGATTAATGGTCGTACACACGCGAAACGTGTCAGACTCTTTTTTTTTTATGGATATACAATGAAAGCAGTTATGGATTATAAATGGTGCTGAATTTGTCCTTATTGGTCCTACTTGTAAAATGTCAGAACACCAATATATTAAGAAGTCTTCAATTACCTATCCCTACATGCTAAAAGTTAATCATTGTAGTTAGAAAACCCCTTTAAATTTCAATCAACAAATGATTGTTTTACTTGTAATTGTCAGTTTTCATCAACGTTCATCTAATGTGACGACAATGACGACAAATGAACCTGGTCGGTTATTAGAAGAGTGATTCTCCTGAAGAGAGTGTTCTTAGTCTTAGGTCTCCATAGACTTCAATGGAAAATGAAGTCTATAGTGATGATGAGCGAACCCGAAAAAGTTTGAGTTGAACTTCGAACTGAAAGGCGTTCGGTTTGTGGTTCGATTCGAACTCGAACCCCATTAAAGCCTATGGGAGAAGATGTTCGGGTTAATTTTATACCTATACAGGTGAGGAGAAGCAGGAATTATCATCCATAACAGTAACCTGGAGACGTGGAACAACTTAGTGAAGACAATTTGGCTCTATGAGTGATAGAAAAAAACTGAGAGGCTAAGATACTTCAGTCCTTTCAATGGCTAACTGAAAAGATGAGGACAGCTTGCAAGCAGGGGTGTAGCTATAGGAGGTGCAGCGGTAGCAGCTGCTACAGGGCCCTGCATCCTGAGGGGGCCCAAAAGCCCCTTTGACACATAGGAGATTTGGAGACGGTGTGTTATACAATTACTGAACCCCCAAAACTGCAAAAACAGAACTTTTGGGCACTGAGTATGATTGAGCAAATCCAAGCCCTCTGTATAATATATATCCATGTATATGAGAGTTAGACGTTATGTGAGCCTGAAAATGTCCACCATATAATACGTTCTGGGTGTGGGAAAGATGAGCCAGCAATACCAAACTCTCTAATATTGATGTCTATGGTCGAGGAAAATGCTTATCTAACTCAAGAGCAGTTGTCTGTTGCAGAGTACAGATGAGGAGAGTGAAAGCATTTATATATTTTACTGTACATTGCTTGTGAACGCCATGTTCAAAAGGCACATATTAGTGAAATATATATAAACATGGTCACTGTGATTTTAGAGCCAATGAGAGCCTCCTAACCTCGTGATTGATGTTTTTGACAATCTTCTCGTTGCTCGCGCATCACACGCCTCGCGGCGCGCCCTCTCCTCGGGCCAAAAGTGCAGAAGGTGATTGGAGCTTGCAAAAGTTGCATGAAGGTGATTGGATGGCGCAACAAGTGCAGAAAGGTGAATTGGATGGAGCCAAACTTGCAGGAGAAAGTGTGATTGGATGCGCCCAACGTGCAGAAAAGGTGGATTGGATGCCGCAAAAGTGCAGAAAAGGGGATTGGCACGCGATAACAAAAGTGCAGAAAGGTGATTGGATGGCCAAAAGCTGCAGAAAGTGATTGATGGTGCAAAAGTGCAGAAAGGTGGATTGGAGGCCGCCAAAAGTGCTGAAAGGGGTCTTGGATGGTACCAAAGTGAGAAAAGGGGATGGATGGCACAAGTGGCAGAAAGGTGATTGGATGGCCAACAAAAAATGCAGGAAAGGTGATTGGATGGGCCAAAAAGTGCAGAAGAAAGGTACAGCGGCGCGCGCTCGCGCGCTGCCAAAAGTTTGAGAAAGGTGATTGGATGGCCGCCAAAAGTGATGCCACAACCGGCCGGCCACAGCGGATGGTACAAAAGTGCAGAAAAGTGATTGGATGGCGGCAAAAGTGCAGAAGGTGATTGGATGGCGCACCAAGTGCAGAACTGCGGTGTGAAAAAATAAACTGAAATGGGTTGTGTGAACTGCTCGCTCTCTCTCGTCATTTACTTGATATGAACAGTAAATGCTCGGTTCGAGTTCTTAAAATTTCATGAAGTTATACTAGGAACTTAATTTTCTAGAACAGTTGCATCAAACATAATGTTGAGGTTCGCTTTTCTGACACCTCTCATCTGAGACTCACTTCCGCCTTTAGAAACAAATTGTAATACTCCGTCTCTCAAACCATAAAACATGTACTAACATCTAAACATGTAATTGTATATAATGCGCTCAATCAAATCCTAGACTGCCTCACGCACGCCTCGCTTAGAACCACGTGAGTCCCAAATCACAGTGACGCGTCGTGCTCTTTGGGGGTCTGTTTTATGGTCGTTTATTTAGACCTTAATTTGCTCCCCAGTTCACGAACAATGTCAACTTTTGTCCGTCTGAGTTGATTGTCTATTGTCCAAACAGATCGTGTTTTCCCTCAATATTCGGAAACTTAGAGTCGCTTTCGCTCTCACTCTCGCTCTCACTGAATTTGTGCCTTGGAGTTAGGCAGCGGGACACTATGCGCATACTCCCTCCTCAGCCCCCACTGATCGAGATTCAGGGGAACTTTACATCAAGCCAGCTGCGTAGTATCAGCTAATGGTGAAACACGACACCATTTTCCTTCTAAGTCCTCACTAATCCCTTGGGCTGACATGTTTTTGGGCTGCATAACTGTGAAATTGCCTCAAATCCTCCTTAAAAATAAGAATTATAGGAAAGACAAGCTGTGTTGACAAAAAGGCTGAAATAAATATAATAATGTACAAACACAACCACCCCCCATTCTTTGCAAAGAATCACTTTTTCATCTCTCGCAGGCCAACTCAATCTCTGCTGTCACGTCACAAACCCGCACAGAAGTCATCCATTGCCTCGCTGTGCACTGGGCAAACAAGGCTTAGGTAGGAAGTAGTTTCACAATTTTTTGAAAGTAATAGAGGGGTCCATATGCTACTTCTCCTCGTCGCGCTCCGTTCTTACCTCTCCTCATTATCTTCTAAAACCTTAGCTTCTTTGACCCAAAAATTTGACTTTTAGTTGGGTAAGGAAAATTTCTTTGTTTGAGTCCATCCATCTGAGTCAATTCTATCTATCCACTCTAATCTATTTCTCTATCTATCTATTTATTAATCTATAATTTATCTATCTATCTATATCTATCTTCATATTATCCTTCTATCTCATTATTATCTCGATTATTCATTTCTATCATATCTATCTATTATCTCTTTCTATCTATATATCTATCTATCTCTCTATAATCTATTATCTACTCGCTAGCACGCTCGCACGCTCGACGCTCGCGCTCGCGCGCTCGCACGCTCGCACGCTTCACGCTCGCTCTCTATATTATCTATTTATTCATCTATCATATATCTATCTATCTACTCCTCATATCTATCTATCTATCTCATATCTATTATATCTATATATTATTATCTTACTACTCTATTCTCATCTCTTATCTATTTATATATCTATCTCTATTATCTATCTATTATGTATCTATCTATCTATCTATCTTTCTAATCTATCTATCTATCTCTATAGCTATCGATCTATCTCAGTATCTATCTATCTCTCTATTATCTTATCTCCTATCTATTCTATCTTTTATCTATCTATCTCTAAATCATCCCTCCCCCCTCCCCTCCCCTCAAACCCCATCTAAGGATATGGTAAAATTTACTTTATGAACATTTTTAATACATTTTGCTACTAGGTAATTTTACAATTTGGTGAACGTTATTGAGGACATATGCAAAAATGTTTAAAGGTAAAAGTTAAAAGTTTTCTTCTAAAGCCTTATCTTTTTTTGACCCAAAAAATTACTTTGGGTTGGTTAAGGTTAATTTTTTGTTGAAGTCCATCCATCCAACTAGGAGTTTATTTTCCTATCTATCTATTCCAATTTCTCCTCTCCCTCTCCCTCTGCATCCTAAAATGTCCCATTGAACCTGCAAATCTTCAATAAAGTGGTCTTCCATGAAGAAATGTGCAGCCACAATCTATCTATCTATCTATCTATCTATCTATCTATTATCTATCCCCCCCTCCTCCTCTATTCCTCCTACTATATTATCTATTCATATTATTATCTATGCTATCTATCTATCTATCTATCTACCTATCTCATATCTATCTATCTATCTATCTATTATTATATCTATTATCTATTATTAATTCTATCTACCTAATCGCACTCGCGCTCGCTCGCACGCTCTCGCTATATATCTATCTATCTATCTATCTATTATCTATTATTATATATATATCTATCTATCTATCTTTCTAATTATCTATCTCTATATTCATTTATCTATCTATCCGCTCGCACGCGAGACTATCTATCTTCTATCTATCTATCTATCTATCATTATCTATTATTACAGTGCATTGCGAAAGTATTCGGCCCCCTTGAAATTTTCAACTTTTTCCCAATTTCGGGTTTAAGTATAAAGAGATATCATTTTAATTTTTTTGTTAAGAATCAACAACAAGTGGGACACAATTGTGAAGTGGATCAAAATTTATTAGATATTTTAAACTTTTGTAACAAAAAAAAAAACTGAAAAGTGGGGCGTGCAATGTTATTCGGCCCCTTTACTTTCAGTGCAGCAAACTCACTCAGACAGTTCAGTGAGGATTTCTGAATGATCCCAATGTTGTCTAAAATGACTGATTGATGATGATTTTAACCCACCTTTGCTGTAATCTAAGTCTCCGTATAAATGCACCCTGCTTGTGATAGTCTCAGGGTTCTGCTTCTCAAAGGCGCAGAGAGCATCATGAAGACAAGGAACCACCAGGATGTCTGTGATATGTTCGCTCGCGCTCGCTCTCGCTCTCTCCTCTTTAATCTCTCGCCCCGGTGATTTGGATAAAAAAAGATTTTCCAAACTTTACTTGCTCTCTATCACCAAGGAAGCCTGTGGCAAGCGATATATTGAACTGGAAGGAGTATTCAGACACTGCAAATTAACAAGTGACCCGGCCGTCCCTTTAAACTTTATCTCAAACAAGGGAGAAGATGATCGAGTGCAGCCAAGAGGCCCATGATCACTCTGGATGAACTGCAGAGGATCTACTGCTGAGGTGGGGAGTCTGTATAGTGGAAACCAAAGTCAGTGTAACTGCACAAATCTGGCCTCTTTGAAGTAGGCACCCGAAGAAGCCATTTCTCAAAGAGCATACATACAAAAGTCTCAGTTTAATGTTTGATACAAGCGCCTGCGTGAGACACCAAACATGTGGAAGAAGGGGGCTGCGAGACACCAAACATGTGGAAGAAGGGGCTCTGCTCAGAGGAACCAAAATCCAACTTTTTGGCACTATGAAAAACGATATGTTTGTTGTAAAAAGCAACAACAGCTCATCCCTGAACCCACCTCCCCGCTGTCACACATGGTGGGGGCAGCATCATGTTTGGGCCTTTTTTCAAGTAGTGACTGGGAAGATGGTTACAATTGATGGGCAGATGATGGAGCCAAAATACAGAAAGTTCTGGAGAAAAACTGTTGGAGTCTGGCAAAAGACCTGAGACTGGGTTGGAGTTTTATCTTCCAACAAGGACAATGATCCAAACTAAAATGCAAAAATCTACACTGGAAGGTGTCCCAAATAAACGTTATCAGGTGTCGCTCTCTCGCGCACATTCGCGCTCTTCTCGCGCACCGCCACTCCGGTAACCAATGGACAATTTGTGGAAAGAGCTGAAATAGATGTCACAAAACGCTCTATCCATCCAACCTCCTGCAGCATTCAGTGCTCACGAAACGCTCTCCATCCAACCTCATTAGTCCAGCTGCTCACAAACGCTTCCAAAATCCAACCTCAGTCGAGCCTCCAGCAGCTCCAAAAAAAGCCCTCATCCAAACCTACTGAGTTCAGCTGCTCACAAACGCTCTCATCCAACTCACTGAGCTCCGTGTTCAAAACGCTATTCCATCAACCCACTGAGTGCTCCAGTTGCTCAAACACGCTTCGCATTACAACCCTCACTGCGCTTCCAGCTGATCACAAACGCTCTCCATCCAAACTCCTGAGCCCGCTGTCACAAAACGCTCTCATCCAACCTGCTGAGCTCCAGTGCTCACAAAGCTCTCCATCGAAAACCTTACTGAGTCCAGCTGTACAAACGCTCTCCATCCAAAACCTCATGAGCTCAGTGCTCACAAACGCTTCATTCACCTCACTGAAGCTCCAGTGCACACAAAGCCATCCATCCAACCTCACTGGAGCTCAGTGCTCAATAACGCTCTCCATCAAACCTCACTGAGCTCAGCCTGCTCACAAACGCTCTCATCCAACCCTCACCTGAGCTCCCTGGCTGCTCACAAACCGCTTTCATCCCAACTCACTGAGCTCAGCTGTTCCACAAAAACACTCTCCCATCCAACCTCACTGAGCTCCAGTGCTCAAAACGCATTCCATCCAAACCTTTACTGGAGTTTCCAGGCTGCTCACCAATGCTTCCATCCACCTCACTGAGCTCAGCTGCTCCACTCCAAACGTCTCCATCAACTCATGAGCTCAGTGCTACCAAGCTCTCCATCCAAACCTCCTGAGCTCAGTGTTCACAAACACTTCTCCATCCAACCTCACTGAGCTCAGCCTGCTCACAATCGGTCTCCATCACCTTACTGAAGTCCAGCTGCTCACAAATTCTCTCCATCAAACATCTCTGTGTCAGCTGTCACAAACGCTTCCATCCAACCTACTGAGCTCCAGCTTGCTCACAAACGCTACCCACCACTCCCATCCTCTCCTGACGCAATCAGCTGCTCAAACGCTCTATCCAACCTACCTGAGTAAGTGCTCACAAAACGCTCTCCATCCAACTCACTGAGCTGCAGTGTTATACCCACAGCTCCATCCATCACGGAGCTCAGCTGATCACAAAGCACTCTCCATCCAACCTCACTGTGCTCCAGCTGTCAAAAACGCTTATACATCCAACCTCATGAGCTGCTCCAGCTGTGCGCCCAAGGAAGAACTGCGCGCGCACATGATTTAGTCTTTTTTTTTTTTTTTGATGTGAACTTCAACTGATAGAGACCGACCCCAGCGCCTGAGCTGTAATCCAGAAAAGGTGGCGTAAAAGTATTAACTTAAGGGGACCTATTTCAGTTTTTTTTTTTACAAATTTTAAAATATCCAATAAAATTTATTCCACTTAACAAATTTTAGATCCACTTGTTGTTGTATTTAATTTCATACAAAAAAATCTTTAAATTTTATATCTCTATGTTTTGAAGCTGAAAATTGGCAAAAGGTTGAAAAGTTCAAGGGGGCCGAATACTTTCGCAAGGCACTGTATATATTGTATAGTATGTGTAATCTATTATTTTATCTATCTATCTATCTTTTTCATATTATCTATCGTATCTATCTATCTATCTAATTATTTATCTATCTATCTATCTATCTATACCTATCTATCTCCTCTCAGCTCGCACACCGCTCGATCTCGACGTCGCGCTCACGCAGCGCTATTAATATTGTCATTCTAACTTTTTGAACATTTTAATACATTTTGCTTGTAATAACCTGACTTCCCGTTGCCAGTTTTTGTTTACACTCTACGTATGGTAAATGGACATTAAATCTAGAATAAAAGACACTGATTTGCCGGTCTAGGTGGAGAGCAGGAGAGGGAATGTGGGCACCCACCCAGGATACTGCACTCAGCAGAATGAAATTACAATAACAAACACTTCTCCATAACAATCAGATGGGCAATGTCCCTCTCGCGCGCGCACTCACATCTCGGCATCGCGCTCGCTCGCAAGCTCTGTACTACACCACCGCAGAACTGAAATCACATCCAACAACGGTTTTATTTGTTCCCCTCTGCAAAGTCAGAAGCAGTTCGAATCACTCTTGCATGAAGATACATTGTGGAATCAAAACATCTAATTGTTTTGGCACCTTCCAGTGCGATTAAGGTTTCATCTTTCTGTGCACGTCGTGTTGGTTACACAAGGTAACCACACTCTGACACTGCCATAGAACGAGGAAAACAGCAAAACTTCAGAACTAGATACCAAGAAATACAGGAGGTTTGTGGTTTCTATCAGAGGCTCCATCAACAGAAGTGTAGGAATGGCGGCATCCAAATCTGACCCATTTCTGCTCATTGTCTAAAAACATAGGTCCAGTGTGGTTTTGGGTATGATAGAAAACCATAGGTGCCAGTGTGGATTGGGTATGGATAGAACCATAGGTCCCAGTGTGGATTGGGTATGGATAGAATCATAGGTGCCAGTGTGGATTGGGTATGGATAGAACCCTAGGTTTAGTGTGGATTGGGTCTCGCGCGCACGCTGCTCTACACGTACGCGCGCCAGGTGTGGATTGGGTAAGGGACTAGCAACCACACCACGGCTCACCCTTCGTGGATTGGGTATGGATAGAACCATAGCTCCAGTGTGGTATTTTGGGTATGGATAGAACATACGGTCAGTGTTGTAGGACATGGGTATGGATAGAACCTGGTCTGTGTCTGGATTGGGGTATGGACGCTCAATCTTTATGGTCTCAGTGTGGATTGGGTATGGATAGAACCATAGGTCCCAGTGTGGATTGGGTATGGCTAGAACCATAGGTCCCAGTGTGGATTGGGTATGGATAGAACCCTAGGTCCCAGTGTGGATTGGGTATAGATAGAACCCTAGGTCCCAGTGTGGATTGGGTACGAAAAGAACCATAGGTCCCAGTGTGGATTGGGTATGGATAGAATCATAGGTGCCAGTGTGGATTGGGTATGGATAGAACCATAGGTCCCAGTGTGGATTGGGTATGGATAGAACCATAGGTCCCAGTGTGGATTGGGTATGGATAGAACCATATGTCTCAGTGTGGATTGGGTATGGATAGAACATACGGTCCAGTGGTGGATAGGGTGATGGATTGAACCATAGGTTCGTGTGGATTGGGTTGTGATAGAACATAGGGGGTCCCAGTATGGATTGCGGTCATGGATAGGAACCATAGGTCCAGTGTGGATCGCGCGCGCGCGCTCGGCGCTCGCGCTAGTGAAACCCATAGGTCAGTGTGGATTGGGTATGGATAGAACCATAGGTCCCAGTGTGATTGGGTTATGGATATGAAATAGGGTCGTTGTGGTTTGCGTATGGATAGAACCCTAGGTCACAGTGTGGATTGGGTATGGATAGAACCCTTGGTCCCAGTGTGGATTGGGTATGGATAGAACCCTTGGTCTCAGTGTGGATTGGGTATAGATAGAACAGCTGGTCAAGCTAGTGGCTTACTGCTACTGCCCTATTTTTCAAGCAGGAACTAACCCCGTTGATATAGTGATTTACAGACGGCCCTCAACCCTGTGAGTATTATATAACTGGAGCAAAATGGAGCAGAATCTTTATCTCTAACAAGATTAGATTGTTTTCTTTGTTTTCACAGCTTGCAGCTCTGTAGCTTTGTATACCAGAGACTAAATCTATTGCACTTATGTCACTGTGACACCAGTAGATAGAAAGGCGAAAATCTGCTAATACTCCGCTATGACACCACAGCCGGAGGGCCCCGCCCGTTCCCACTACCAAGTCGACCCTTATGTATATCCAGTATGCATGCAGGGCTGCTATAGTCAATCTCATTAACATTCAGGGTTCCACTATAGCCAATAAAAATAGGGCCCCCACCAATTACTAGTCAATTTTTTAATCTCAATGGGCCTCCTTTTTGATTAGGGCCCTGAAGGATTCACCTGCACCTCGCATCACCCTGCATATTGGCCACCATGACTGCATTGGGAAGATACTGCTGGTTGCTTCTATATTTTCTTATGACTGCAAATTATAGTTCTGTACAACTTGGAGCTTCCATGAGACCAAAGGCTCCCTTCACGCTTGTGTCAGAGATTCAGTTCAGAACTTCTGCAGCAAGTTCTGACGGAAAGAAGTAGGGCAGCAATCTGCCATTTTGTCTGTAAATATGACTAAAACCATATCAGAAACCTGATGGACCCATTGTAGTCAATAGGATCCATCAAGGGTCATTGATGCCCTTTGCAAAACAGGTCCGTTTGTACCCATCTTTTCCATTGGGCACACTAGGCTAGTTGCCCCCCCCTTGTGGTACCCAACGTATAGGTGCCAGGCTCGGCGGCTAACACATTGTCCAGGAATACAAGAATCATGCCTGGATCCTTGGTTGTGGCTTTGTTATTTATGTTTGTGTGTTTTTAGTTGTGTGTTTATAGTTAAAAAATGTGGAGGAGGGAGTCAAAGGTCCTTGCCCTGCAGTTAGTTTGTTAAGCTGCTGGGTGCGATTGTCAGAATAAGAGGCCGCGCGCGCTCGCTATCGCATGGGGGTGTTGCTTGGAGGTGGCTACAGGCATGACTTACTGGATGTCATGATATTTGTGTCAGAGACCATGCAGTGCTCCCCCCCCCCCCCCCCTGCCCAAGGGCCCATAATGCTGTTAAGGCATGTTTACACACGGGCTTATTTTCGCACGTAGTTTTGGACGAGGTTTTGGAGTGTTCCGCTCCCAAACTCACTGGAAACAGCTCTTAGAAGAGGTTTTAGGGCGTTTCTCGGCAAGAAGGTTTTGGCTTCGATTCTTTGGATTAAGGTTTTATCATCATACAAATTAATAACAGGGACAAAAAAACCGCGCAAAAAACATCCAAAACGCGCAAAGCACGGGCAAAAACCATACGAAAATCACCTAAACATACTTAAGACATTGACATGTCCAACTTCTTTTTAGCGCTTCCAAAGAAGCGTTGTAATAAAACCTGTGTGGTGAACTCAAGGGTTTTACATAGGAACAATGAAATAAAGGGGGGGGTTTTGGAAGCGATTTGGACGAGGTTTTGGGCAAGGAACACTACGAAAATCTCGTCCAAATAAGCCGTGTGAACAAGCCCTTAAGACGGCTCTGGTTGTACCTCTGCAATGGAAGTTCTAAACGGAATCTGTGTATTCATAAAATAGGCAAAAGATTAGAGACAAGCCACCCTTAGCTAAACCAATAAAGTGTATAGTTATTGGTAAGGGAAATCTTTGCCATCACTGGAGGCCTCCGTAGGAAGCCCAGCTGAGCAGCCCTATGTCTTTGCAGTAAAGCATGCATGATATTTATTAGTTTGTTGCCTTTTGTCTGTGGAGATTTATGACGTTCTATGTTACTCATCTCCTGGCTGTCTTTTTGGGCAGTATAAACAGATATATGTTTCACGTGAAATTACATTTATCACTAATAAGGAACATATTCCTCATGTTGCTTTGATGAAAGTAATAACTAACTGCAGACACAATAAACTCCACAGGAGTTCCCAATAAGACAGCTTGATGTATTATTGTAAATCCGCGCTATGATAATAAAAGAAAGATTTCAATCTAAAAAGAGAAGAAAAAAAACTAAGAAAAAGATGAGCAAATGATTTAAACTGGAGACCAAATGTTGGTATTTTTTAATGAAAAAACAGAAAGTTTTTGTGGGCTAAATACAAGGTTTTAAGTTGCTACAACGCCAGGGATTGAGATATATATCAGGCGATCTTCGTCGAACTTTGTTTCAGCCTTGGAGTCGCCGTGCACCTGAGCGGGGAACACATCTGCAGATGTGGTGATGTGACCGCTGCACTTTTCTCCTCTTTGATGTAGACTTGTTGAGCATATTAGACCTAGCAGCCCAGACAGGTAACATCCCCTCTTCCGCCTCCAAATAAGAAACATTACAGCGGGTCACGAGAGCCTTCCTACCCCGTGAACTTTTTCACCTTTTTAAACATTACAGACTCAATGTATTTTATCAATATTTTATGTGATAGAATAACACAAAGTAGTAAATGTCTGTGAAATGTTAAGAAAATTTTTGCAAAGCAAAAAACTGGGCAGTGTTTGGTGCTTATGTATACAGCCTCCCTGAGTCAAGACTTTGTGGGACACTTTTATCTCCTATGGCAGCTGCAGTCTGTTGGGGGAGGTCTCTACAGCTTTGCTCATCTAGAGGCTGGCATGAATTTCTGCCCATTTTTCTTTGCAGGATCACTCGAGCGCAGTCAGATTGGTTGGAGAAGGTTTGTGCACAGCGATTTCCAAGTCCTGCCCCAGATTCTCAATGGGATGTAGGTGTAGATTGTGACTGAGTCATGGTAACACATGATTCTGCTGTGATGTAAACCCTCCCATTCTAGCTTTGGCTGGATGTTTAGGGTCGTTCTCCTGCTGGAAAGTGAACCTTCCTCAGTTTCAAGTCTTTTGCATCCTCTAACAGGTTTTCCTCCATGATTGCCCAGTATTTAGCTCCATCCATCTTGGCATCAACTCTGAGCAGCTTCCCAGTCTCTGCTGAAGCAAAGCCTCCTCCCAGCATGTTTTTGCCCCAAACATGTTTTAAATGGAAAGGGATGGTGTTTCGGGGGGGAGTGCAGTTTTTGTTTTTCCCCTCCACAGATATTTATTTGGGGCTCCGACCAACCCCTTTTCCCTTTCCCACATATTTGCTGGGGCCCCCTCTGCGGGGTTTCTCAAACTGGACTTCTTAAGTTTTGGTTTAAAAAAAGGGCTTTATTCTTGCCACCTTTAAAAAGGCCGGGATTAGGGGAGCACAAAAACTAAATTTCACCCTGTGGAAAAGATTCTTTCGTCTGGCCCTGTGGTTCTCCTCAGCTCCTGTGCCCCCGGGCCTTTTGGGGCTGCTTTCCGTTTTAATGTTCCCCTTTGGGCCGGGCTGTCAGTTTGGGTGGTTTTGGGCCATGCATGGAAAGTTAGCAGTTTTTGCCACACTCCTTCCATTTATGGATAATGGGGTTTAACAGTGGCCGTGAGATGTTTAAAAAGTTGGGCCCATTTTTTTAAAAAAATAAACTGTAAAAACACTTTTTAAAACAAAATTTTTTCTAAATCCTAGATTAAAAACAAAAAAAGAATCAAAACCCTCATAGCAGGCATATTAATGAATAACCAAAATTTTAAATTCCTTACACCCACTAAAAATTTTTTTTTGGGAAACCCAAAGGATTTTCGTTTCGGGTGCAAAAATGACTTTGTTTTGGAAATGTTAAACCCTTTTTTCCTGCTAAGAATTACTTTTTTCTTTGGTGGAAAGATCTACCACCAGCTCAGGGGCACGGCAATGGGGAGCCCTTGTGCTCCCACATATGCAAATGTGTTCCTGGGCTGGTGGGAGAGGACTGTGTTTTTTTCTGAACAACTAGAAGAATTTACAACGAAAATCTTTTATGGTTTCCCGTTTTTTTGAGATAACTTTTTGTTTTGGAAGGGTATCTAATGGGTTTTTAAAAACTTTGTGGAGATGCTTAATTAAAAAAGCTTTGGCTTAAGGTTCACATGCGAGGCCAAAGAAATTTTTTTTTTCCTTTCCCTTTATGTCCCGGGTTTCTTAAAAAAAGTGAAACAACCCTTTTGGGTACTAAAGTTTTTCGTAAAACTCTTTCCAATATCCCCCTGAAATGGGGGAGTGTCCCCACCCCCTTCGCAGGGGAATTCCAAAAAGACAATATCTTCGCCTCAGGAGAGATTGTTCAAGTATTGAGTCCTTTAAAAAAACAGGCCAAAAAGGTTAAGGGAAAATTCCAAAAAAGGGGCTTTTTCCAGAAGGGGGTATTAAGACGAGCAAAACCAAGAAGCTTTTAGCACAGGAAAAGGAAAAACTCTTAAGACCAAAAAAAAGGGAAAGAGGGGAAAATTTTTAAAAACCAAAAAAAAAAATGAACAACAAGGGGATAAAGGGAAAAAATTTTAGAATCATAGGTGGGGTTTTGATACAGGGCCTATGAAGTGAGAGCAATTTTTGGAAAAAATTTTTAATTTTTTTGTTACAGGATGACACCCCGAGAAATATTTTGCCTAATGCCCAGCTTTACATACCCTTGGGGGCGGAGTATACGAACTTTTTTGGGTTTAAAAATATCTTTCATCCCTGATAATTTAAAAGTTTGGGTTAATAGACAACCCGGGTTTTGGGTTTTTTTTCAATGTGGTAATTTCAAAATTTTGCAAAAAAAACTTTAAATGCAAAAATTTAGAAAAAAAATGCCAAAAGGGAGGTATTGGAAATAAAGAATTTTATAAATTGTGTTACAACAGGGTGGAACCCACCTTTGGGAACTTTTTACATGCCCAATTGGGTTATGTGGGGAAAACCAAAAGGGAAAAACTGGGAAAAAATAGGACCCTTAAGGGGACTTAAAAAGTAAATGCTGACACCCCGAAATTTCTAAAAAAATGCCCTTAAAACCCCCAAATGGTTGGGAGGAAAATTTTCAGTTTTTTGGGGGGAATTGATGGAAAAAAAAACCTATAAAAAGGGGGGGAGATTGGGATCGATTCTCCCGCAAAAAGAATGCTTTCCGGGTTTTTCCGTTTTAAAATGCATAAATCCAAAAAGGGTAAATGAAAACAACCCAAATTCCGTGTTTTCTAGATTTTTATATGATTTTCCCTTTCCCACCGTTTTATGAATCAAAAAAAATACTGTTTTAAAATGACTTTCTTTAATACCTTTTTGGTTAAACAAGTTTTTTTTGTAAAGTATGATTTAATATGGGCCTTCTAGAATATAATCCTTTCCCCGGGGTGCCTTTTTTTCCAAAAAATAAATCAAAGTTTGAAAAGATTTTTTTAAAAAATAGCCCCTTTTTGCTTTAAGGGAAATGTAGGCCCCCTTATATGTTTTGGGTTGGGAAAATTTTAAATTTAAATTTTTTTGTATGATGGGGGACAAATTGGCCCCAATGGAATTTTTAAAAGGGTTTCAAAAGTAGCGAAAAACCCAGGACTAATTGGTTTCAATACGACCCGAAAAGAAAACAGCCTTTCATAATGCGGGTAAGGGATCGGCCCCCAAAATTTGGGCCCCGGGGGCCCCGGGGGCGGTAATAGAAATTTTAAAACCGGACTGTGGCTGTTAAAATGAGTAGGAAAAAGCGCAGTTTTGAGTTCGAAAACCAAAACTGAAAAATTATAAGAAATTTGGGAGGGGGTTTTGGCAAAATTGGGGGTTGGGGCGAAAAAATGGGCAAAAGGGCAGTGCGGTTGGGTTTTTTAAAGGCATCATAAAAAAAAGGGGCCCCTTGAGACACTTTCGGGGTTTCGTGGAAAAAAAAAGGGGAATTTTCAGTTGGAGTTCCCCGGACGCCGAGCCGGCTTTCGTTTTGGCGGGCCTTTTAAAAATAAACGCTTCGGTAACGTTGGGGAAAAGGCAAGGAAATTTGGGCGATGTTTTTTTGGAAACCCTGTCCCGACCCCTTTAAAAGGGTTTTTGTTTTAAAAGAGGCGGGTCTAAAATTTTAAATTATGCGTGCTCTGGTTTTTTAGTGGGCATACTTTACAATAAGGACATAAAAATTGTCCATTTTTCCCCCGGGTTTTTTTTATTCCTACCCCGAAATTTTTTGGTGAACCCAATGAAAAAAGGACCTTTAAGGGCCTTTTGGGGAAACGCGTTGGGTTCCTTTAAAGGAAATTTTTTTTAAATCACTTTTAAAACCCCTTTTAAAAGTCTTGGGTTTTAAGTGGAAGTTGTGTTTTTGGGGGTTTTTCGTGTGGGGTCGCTCTTATTTAGGGGGGGTACCCCCAAAGGGGCAAGGTCTGGGGATATAGTATAAAAGGGAAAGTAAAGGGTTTTAAACCCCAATTGGGTATTTTCCCTTTTCCCGGAAATTGCCCCCAAACATTATTCGTTAAATTTTAGGGCTATCGGGGGGTGGTGAGGGAAGGAAAATTAATTTGGTTAAATTCCCTTAATTTTGCCTGGGCTATGGGGTTTTGTTTTTTTGTTTTGTTTTTATCTAGGGGTTTAGTTAAAAAATTTTTGGTTTTTAAAGGGGAAAATTTTTTCATGTAGTTATATTTTGAGTTATTTTCCCCTTCTGTTTTAAATTTTTTGGGAGTAATGTAAAAACACTTTGTACAACTTTTATCCCCGAGCTGTCTGTTTTGTTCCTTGGTTTTTATTTAAGCGTTTAATTTATTAATGTTCTCTAACAAAACCCCTGAGGCCTTAAAAAGAACAGCTGCAGTTATATTGGAATAGGGTTACTACAAATTAACCTGTTTACCTTTAGGGGATTTCTAAAGGTAATTTATCCTGGAAAATTTTTTAAAGGGGAAAGAAAACCAAAAAGCAAACCAAATATTCACTTTTTTCTTTTAAAAAATTTTTAAAAAAACACAATTTATTTTTTTTTTCAAAATTCACGATTCTTTTTAAATTTGGGGTTTTTCTAAAAACCCCCCAAAAAATTTTCAAAAAAAATACATTTTCATTTGGTTGCTGAAAACATTTAAAAATTGGGCAAAATTCAAGGGGGGAGGAAAATTTTTGGGAATCCACGAAAATAAAAAGGGCCCCCAAAAGTGAAATTTTAAAGGATCCATTCAAAGTACCATTAGATGTTCATTTTGAAGCCTCCATCTGAAGTTTTGTCACATTTGATGGCAAGAACAGTAACGCATCTTCATGATGGGCCCCAAACGATGGCAACCCTAAAATTTTAAAAAAGGGTTTAGGGTCCTTTTGGGGTTTTTGAGTAGCAGGATTTTTCCTGCTATTTTGTCTTTTCTTTTATTAGCCTGTTTGGAGCAGTTCTGTGGTGACTGCTCATATTCTTAGAAGATCAACTGACCATGCTGCACAGCCTGAGCTCATTAGAGGAGGAGTTGCCAATTGTTTTCCTAGGTGTAGAGAATAATCACTTAGAAATATAAAATTCTCAGGGGGGTTATTATGTTCTCTCAGTAGTTACTGAGGATATCTCTCTCCAAACAATCCCATCAAAGATAAGGCCTATAACTTTCTCCTGGTAAAACCACTGCCAAACGCTTCCTGGGAATTTTGCCCGGAATGAAGCAAGAAGATCCAGACTATTTAGTGACTGGAGGGCTGCCCAATAGCTCTGGTTATTAACTGATGCAGGAGAGAGGGCTAAGAAGGCAATGAAATCTCTGTAGAGAAGGTCACAGTCTACTCCGTGAACTGACTCGCGGTAGGCTTGGGTTGCGGCCTAGGTGCACTGTTCTCGGCACCAGAGGAAAGTGAGTAAGAGCTGTGTTGCCAACTATCAGTCATGACCAGGTGATCAGGAGGACATATGAGAGGTTTGTGCAAAAATAGTGCATTTGGAAGGGTGTTTGTAGCTGGATCCTTCTCAGAACTCTTTCTCTGTGTATCATGCTCCATACAGGACCAAGCCAGGCCCGTGCTAACTGTTTTCCTCTCTATAAAGGTTTCTGGTTTTGGCAGTATGATATGGATAATATTGTCTACAAATTTAAAAACCCCCCTTAACCCCTAATAAAATATAGTAGGAGACCCCCTATAATAGATTTTCCCCAAAGAATCATAACCAATTCTACAAAACCAAAAACTACTAAAAAGGCAACAAAAAACCCCTTTGGGCCCAAAATGGGAAAAAAATTTACTAAAAAAAAACTTTTATTAATGAAAATTAAAAACCCCAGCCCCATAAAAGGCCCTGAAAATAATTTAAGTGAAATTTTCTGTGTATACAGAATTTTCGGGGTTGTCTTTTATACACTTTGTTATTTTTTGTAGGGTTTTTTTGGGGGGGTCCCCCCCTTTTTTTTTTGGGGGGGGTTTGCTCTCTTATTTGTTTGTGTATCATGTATTTTTCCGGGAAATTTTTGGGTCTGTTTTTTTTTAATTTTAATTAATAAAATTTTTTTTTTTGTTTTTTTTTTCTTTTTGGGGCCCCAAATGAAATTTTTGTTGCACTTAGTAGTATGGTTATGTCTACAAATCTTGTTAATCTTTAATCTGTTGAGCTCTTGTCAGTATGCTTCTCCTTTATTTCAATTTTTTGTTTTTTTGTCTTTTTTGCCCCCTTCAGTTTGGGGAAATCCTTTACCCTTGTCCTTTCTCAATTTTTTTTCCCGTGTTTTGGTTTTTCCTTGCTGATTTAATGTTTTTTTTTATCTGGTCCAAAAATTCCTTATGCTTTTGTCAGGGTCACTTTCAGCTTAAGGATATATTTAGGAACATTTTCAGGGAGAGAGAGGGCCAGTGGTGTCTGTTGTTAGGGTCAATGTTAGGGATAGTTCTAGGTTAATGCTCAGGGAAAGTTAGGGTTAGTTGCTTTTTGTTATTGCTCTTCATCTGGATCCGTTTATGATGCCGTCCTCATCTATGGCTGTGCCATCATTTGCCTTGTTATCTTTCAAGCTCTGTTATCTAATGGTGAAGGCCTGAGTACTGATAACCACTGTTAGGACCCAGGGAAGGTGCAGTCGTATACCAACCAGTGTTCTTAAAATTTGCACATTTTGGTATCTTTGATAAACAGAAGCCAAAATAAATAGAGCTTCGGCCTGAAAATTATTTTCACTATGCTATTTGTTCTATATTTGGGAAACGTTTAAGAGCATGGTGATGTCACTCCCTACAAAAAGCCTACTTAAGCTCATAGGGCCCGTGTTTTCCTGCTACGGATTCAGCTAGTCCAGGGGTGAGCTGTAAGATGGCCTAGTAAGGTTTTTTTTTTTAGAAATAAGTCCCTTTTTCTTTGTTTTTTTTTTGTAAACCCCCCAAGAATGAGGACATTGACATGGGTTGCGAGCTTGTGAAATATAGCGGGCCCCGTATCAACTAATACCCCTATTTTAAAAATTTTTTTTCCCGTATGGGATGTTTTATTTGCACAAAAATTCTGTGGGAAAGGAGGGTTTTTGATTTTTTTTTGGACACCTAAAAATGCTGGGCAGCCCGCCTAATCATTATATGGGGGGCCCCAATAGGGTTTTAAACCAGCATGGGCACCATACAAACTGTATTTATGGAAACCCTTTTATTGCCTTTTTTTTTATGCAATTGGAGTACCACAACCACCCTCCTATGCGTTGAGAAAGTGTGAGTTGATTGTTTTATTGGTATTTTTGCTTTGGCAATCTCCCCATTATTTACGTGGGTTTTTTTGCATGCGGGGGGAGCAGGCATCAATTCAATGTGCAGTTTTTTTATAATCTAATTGTTCCCCTAGTGGTGGGGGGTGTGAGCTGCTGCTCAGCAATCAGCTGCACCTGTTTATCTTTCCCAAGTAGAATAGGGGCCAGTGTTACCTGCTACTGGATTCAGTCTAGTCCAGGCATTGAGCTGTAAGTATGGCCTATGTAAGTTTTTTTTTTTTAGTAAATAATGTCCCTTTTTTTTCTGTGTGATGTCATTACCCTCAGCTTTAAAACCCATGACACTCAGTACAACATGTATGAATGGGGCTGCATCATTTTTCTGGTGTACTTTGAGCCAAAAAGAATGCATGAACAGGCGCGCTCCAAACTTTGTCGTGATAAGTGCCTTTGTAATGTGCCAGACACTTTTTAATGTGCCACAGATTTGGGGGCATCACACCACATTCGTATGGCCATGCTGGTTCTAGCTTTGGACACGAAATGGAATGTATCGCGGCAGGGCAATGCCACAGGTTCATGACCCTGGTTCCATCAGAACCGAGTGGGCCCAAGCTATACTAGGATACTAAACTCTGGATCACTGCTCTGTTCCTGGTACCAGCTTCTCATTTCTCCTTTTTCAAATGAGGGAGTGACAGCTATGCATGTGGGATGCTTTCATATTTAAAAATATGAAACTGGGGTGTGCCTGTGACACACGGTTATGACATAAAGGGGGCATAATGCTACGGTGCCTTAATGGCTATAAAAAATGCTTTTGTCTTGCTTGATGGCCTGATCCCCTGCCGGGATGGTGCCCAGCTCTCAATGATGTCTCCCTGCAGGTGGGAAATTGCACCCGCCATGGTTTACTATCTGGATTGGGAGCTGACAGGCCTTGCATTTACATTGAGGAAATTTGGCTTTTGCTTCAAGGGGAGGTAGCGCTTCTTTAGTTCGGCTGCTTCCTACTGCTCTCCCGCTTCTCAACTCTAGAAATGCCCGGGGCGTTTCTTCCCCCTCCCAGCTGGGTGACATCACCCCCCCCCCTTTACTGTTCATGCTGGCTCCCGAGACTCCCGCCCCCCCTCCCCCCCGATCCACATGTCAATGTGTCTTAAAAAAGACGCATTACATCAGTCATCCTGAACTAACTTACAACTTGTAATTTCTTCAGAGCTGCATTCACAGTTCAGCTTCACAGTTCAGCTTTAGAGCTGAAATCTTCCTTCCATGCTTACCAGCTTATTGTCCACAGCTAATGGCAGGGGAATTGTTTACTCCGGGTGCTGTAACAGTCAAGTAATGGGGAAAAAGTTTGTAGCTCGTTGCATCATGGAAGCTGAAATAAGCTGTCATAGACTTTTCCTTTGACAAGTTTGATGACAGATTCTAATGACAGCAGACTTGTGAATGCAGCTCTGGAGTATACTGCTGAAAAATAGTGAGTGAATAGAGCGCAAGCGTCTTCTGGTGGACGGCGCATGGCAGAGCGGATCCCGGGGCGTTACAGCTTGACGGTGGTGGGGAACTAGGAGGTATGTATTCCTTTATATTCTACCCTACTCTGGCCCTAGTTAAAGGGGTTGTCTCACTACATTGATTCATCTCACCTCAGTCCTGTTTTCTTGGTTTCATTTTGAATTCAGAGACGTGTTTACTGGCTTCCATTAGGCTGCAGTAGAAGCCATCGGTCATGTTAGCTATAGGCAACTCATGTGCTGGCAGCCTATCAGGAGAGATCTAACAGGTCTGTAGCTTTAGTGACCAGCACTGGCAGCCTATCAGGAGAGATCAAACAGGTCTTTAGCTTTAGTGACCAGTGCTGGCAGCCTATCAGGATAGATCAAACAGGTCTGTACCTATAGCAACCAGTGCTGGCAGCCTATCAGGAGAGATCAAACAGGTCTGTAGCTTTAGTGACCAGTGCTGGCAGCCTATCAGGATAGATCAAACAGGTCTGTACCTATAGCAACCAGTGCTGGCAGCCTATCAGGAGAGATCTAACAGGTCTGTAGCTATAGTAACCAGTGCTGGCAGCCTATCAGGAGAGATTGAACAGGTCTGTAGCTATAGCAACCAGTGCTGGCAGCCTATCAGGAGAGATTCAACAGGTCTGTAGCTTTAGTGACCAGTGCTGGCAGCCTATCTGGATAGATCAAACAGGTCTGTAGCTATAGCGACCAGTGCTGGCAGCCTATCAGGAGAGATCAAACAGGTCTGTAGCTAAAAGCGCCCCAGTGCTGGCAGCCTATCAGGAAGATTAACAGGCCCTGAAACCTAATAGAAAACCTTTGTTGGCAGCCTATCTGGATAGATCAAAAAGGTTTTGTATTTAAATAGCGCCAAAGTGGGGGGGCACCCCTTACCCGGAGAGATCAAACAGGTCTGTAGCTAAAAGCGACCTTAGGACCCTTACAAGAGGGGATATTTAGGATAGGTTGGACACTTTTAAATGGAAAAATTTATTGCAAAATAAACTTTTTTTTTTGAAAGGGATCTTTAAAATAAAAAGCAGCAACCCCCTGAATTGAACACCCTTTTTTAAATTTAATTAAAAAAAAAAATTACTTAAAGCATACTTTAAATTTTCTACGGGAAAATTTTAAATTTTTTTTTTCAGCATTTTTTTAAATTTAATTTTATTAATTTTAAAAAATTTTTGTACCAAAAAAAAGGGCTTTTCGGGAAAAAATTGGGAAAAGGAATTTGGAGGATATTGGTTAAATTTTATCATTTTAATCCAAATCACTCCTGCATACCGGGGAAACAGTTTAACAATGAAAACGTGACTGTTAAACCAGGGCCCAAATCGGACATTTTGGGTTTACCATGTGTCTTCTTCTGATTATATCATCTCAGTTGGGGACCCCATCAGTTGGGTGCAGGGGGTTCAGATTCCCAAAATCCCAAAGGGTTTATAAAATGATAAAAATTTCAAATAAAACCAAAAAAAATAGATTTTTAAAACCTCACAAAAAAACCCTTTTAAGACAACACCTTATTTGACAAAGGGCCAAAGCCGTGTGAACCCCTGAACTCAAAGGAAAGCCATGAAAAATGAAAAGTTGATATAAGCTTAGGTCCCTAACCCAAGGAGTCTCCTCACTGACTAGATGGCGGTTCTTTAAAAAGGGAAAGGGAAGAGTATGGGCCCCAAAAAAAAGGGATAATGGTCCCAAATGGACAAAAATTTTGACCCCAACCAAAAAAAATGCCCTTCCCAAACACTCTATGGATAACCCTTTCCTTGGGAATCTGTGGGTCAAGTTTTTGGGGTGTGTTTAAAAAAACTTTTTAATTTTAAAAATCTGGAGCACCCCTTAAGTTATTTGGTGCCCATAGACGGACACTCTTGTTAAAGGGGTTGTTCCCCATGCTTTTTTCAACAGAGCCACGGCCAGTTTTGGGGACCCAAAATTTTTCCTTTTTTTTCGGGCTGCGGGTGATTCACAACTTCATGCCCCCATTTCCCTTTTCCCAAAGGTTTGCGGGGGGTTCTTTACAATTTCAGGCTTCCCATTTTTCGGGTCAGACTGTGGGGGGGTTCCCCATTTTTCAGGCTCCCACTTCCTTTTTCGGGCTGTGGGTGGTTCTCCGGGCTCCAGGCTCAAACTTCCTTTTTCGGGCCGGTGGGTTTTTTCTACACCCCTCGGGCCCCCACTTCTTTTTCAGGCGGGCGGGGGGTTCTCCACCCAGGCTCACACTTCCGGGCCCAAGTGTGGGGGGGTTTCTAAAACATTTGATTAGTTTTACCCCGCTTGGCGGGTTTCCTAGCTGATCCTTTTACAGGGGAATGACTCCCCAGAGATTTAATAATTTTTAAAACAAAAGGTTTACAGAGATTTTAAAGTTTAAAAAAACTTCTCTTTAAACTTAGGAAAAACAAGTATTCTGTGTTGGAGATAAGATACCCCGAAAGGAGTGACTCCCTTTGGCCCGGATGGCAGCTTGTGGAGAAATTTTGAAAAGAGAGAGAGGCAGAAGAGGTGGTCCATAAACCCATGGAAACTTCTGTAACATTAGCGGGTAGGAAAAAATTTTTCTTTATCTTTTGAAAAAGTAAAAAAATTAAAGAAAGCAATGTTTTGGGGTAATAGTTTTTAATTTTAACCGCCCCTCCCAGGTTAAAAGTTTATAACCCATTGTGGTGAAAAAACCCCTTTTTTAGGGTTTAGAGGTTCTTAAAGTGACAGATTCTTTTTTTTTCCCTTTTTTTTTTAATAAAAATTAAAAAAACCTTTATAAAAAAAACCAAAAATTTTTTAAAATAACAAATAAATTACCCCTTTATAATGACCCAGATTAAAAGATTTTTTACCGAGTTATTACAAGATCGTGTTTTTCCTTTTTTTTTCCCCTAAAAAATGGCGGGAAACCCAAACATAAAATGAAACACCCTTTCCTCATTAGATTATGTCTCTGTTTACTTTTGGGGGCATTTAAAACTTCCCACAGCTTGCAAAGTAAAAATTTTTAAATTTAAAAAAGCAAAAGAGCCCCGGTGGTAAAATGCGAAATGAAGTGCGCTTCCTATTACTGTAAATCACTCTCAAAGAGGAAATAAAACGCCAGTATTAGGCTGAATGATGGGAATTGGACCCAACTCCGGCACTTACACATTATCCGGATGCCTCTTATACTGAGGAGGAGAATGTTCCTCTGAATGCAGGGGATGATGGTCTTGTAATCTGACAAATGCAACGATTCTCTGGTTCAAAAGGCTTTGTCTTTTTGGGAATTTAAAATAGGTTTTCAAGCTATTGCCCCTCTGTTATAAAGCCTTGGGGGGAAAAGGTGTCAACTATTAAATTGGATTTTATAACACATCCCCTTTTCCCTTGTGTTGGGTTGAATTAAGAGGAGCTTTGTAAATTTTTTTTTGTTTTTTTTTGGGTTGTTGGTATTTATACATAATTTTTTAATTTTCCCCAAATTTTCCCCATAAAATTCCCGGGGTTTTTTCTCCCTGAAAATCCCCTCTGTGAGGCCCCGATAAAGGCAGCGGGTTTCCCATTTTTTTTCTCTTTCTTGCCGATTTAGGGCCCTTTGGAGAGATTTTAAAGGCTATTTTCCCCACACCCTTAAACCCAGGACGTTTTTTCAGTCCTTTTTTATCTACCCATTTAACCCGGAAGTGCGAAAAATTAAGGGGCTAAAAGGGCGTCCCAGTCTTTAAAGGGTAATTCCACAGGTATCATAGAAAAACTATGGAATTAAGTCTCCTCCCCCCCCCCTGCCCGGCCCGGAATCCGCCGGGGGAAAAGATAAAGTGACATTTTAATAAACCAAAGGGGGCCCCCCCCAAATTACAAAGAAACCTATTTCCACCCCCCCCCCCATTACAGCCAAAAAAAATGGGGCCCCCACCAAATTACGAGTTTCCTTTTCCCCAGGGCCCCCCCCAAAATACACCCCAAATTTAAAAGGGAGCCCCCCCCCTTACTATTTTCCATTTTTTCGGGCCCCCCCCCCCACCCCCCCCCCCCACCCCTCCCCCCCCCCCCCCCCCCCCGATTCCCCCCCCCCCCCACCCCCCCCCCCCTAAAAAAAAACCCCATTTCCCTTTAAACGAGTTTCCTATCTCGGCCCCCCCCATCCCAGCCAAATCAAAGGGGGCCCTCCACCCTTTAAATATTTTCCCCTTTATTTCACCCCCCCCCCCCATACGGGCCAAAGTCAAAGGGGCCCAAACACTCATTACTATTTTCCTTTTTTTTAAATTTTTCAGGGGGCCCCCCTTTTTGTTTAAAGGGAACCCCTGGGGAGGAGTACTGCCCTATGGGCAAACCCTTTGCTCCCCCTGCCAAAAAAAGTTTCCCTCTTTTTTAATTCCCTTTTTCATTTATTTCTCTTGTCATTGCCCCTTTGGGTCAAAAGACCTGTCGAGGAAGGCAAAAAATAGAGCAATCTTTCCCGGGTCTTTTAATTACTTTTTGGGAACGAAACAAATAAGTTTTCCCGGGCAGTCCAAAGGGAAAAAAGGGGGGTTTTGGAAAGGTTTCATTGGGGATTTTCTACTCTTCTTATCAAAAACGGGGAAAAGTTTAAAGGGGAAAACATTTTTTTGTTTTCAGAAAATTGGGAAAAACGCAGGGGCATTTTTAGGTGCATTTAATCAGGTAAAGTGGACTGAAAGCCCATCCTTCTAAAAACCGGGCTTCCCCCGTCGGGTATCCCCTTCCCATATTTAAACTCAATGAAACCAAAAAAAGGCGGGCCTTTGGTAATCATAGCACTTTGCATATCATTGCTAGTGAAATGAAAAAGCACCCATATGGGGCCCCGGGGGGCGTCGCTAGGCTGTTTGATTTGGGGGCTCGGGGCCCCGAATAAAACCCCCCCTTTTTTCCCCCGGGATCTCCCGGGCTCCGGGGCCTCTGCGTTTGGGCCCTTTGGAGCACCGACGGGCCCTTCACTGCATGTGCGTCCGTGGCGAACACCCCAGCTGAGGGCTTCTGGGGGGGAAAGGGAGCAACGCTCCCTGCCCGCAGCGGGTGTGGGAAACCCTGAAAAGGCCCGCACACCCGGGGGGCCCGCCGGGTCCTCACGCGCGGAGGACCCTCCCCCGGGCCCCTTGCGCCTAAAGGCCGGCAGCGCCCGTGATATTTGTTTGTTCATCGGGGAACGCTCCCTTTCTCCCGGGGGCGCACAGCTTTTCATGGGCCGGCGCCGAGGAGCTGCCGGGGGAGCGGGGGCTGAAGAAAAAACAGAGCGCGCCTCCCCGGGGGATTTTAAGGGTGAGTATGGGAGTTTTTTTTTAAGGGGCTTTTCCCCTGCCCTTTCCCCCTATAATGCCAGGCCTGTGGCCCCCAATACTGCCTGGGGCCCCCCTATAATGCCTGTGGCCCAAACCCAAAATCACCCCCTTGCCCCAAAAAATGGCTCCCTGGGGCCCCATATACTGCATGTGCCCCTATAATGCTCCCTGGGCCCCCAAAATTACCCTTTTCTGGGGCCCCCCAAACTGCCTGTGGGCCCCAAATTCCCTGCCTGTGGCCCATATCCCCTGCCTGGGGCCCCAAAAAATTCCTGCCTTGCCCCTTTAAATGCTCCCCTGTCCCCCTTTAAAATTCCCTCCCTGTGGCCCCATATACGGGCCTTTGGTGCCCCCTATAATGCTGCCTTTGGCCCCCAAAACCCCTGTCTGTCCCCCCCATATACTCCCTGGGGCCCCCAATACCCTCCCTTTTGGCCCCCATATCCCTGCCGGGTGCCCCTATAATGCGGGCCCGGGGGCCCCCCTATCCCGGGCCTGTGCCCCCCAACCCCGCCTGTGGCCCCATAAAACTGCCTGGGGCCCCCCCAAATACTGCCCTTGGCCCCCTTTACCCCTGACCCTGTGCCCCTAAAAATTGCTGCCTGTGGGACCTTCCAATAAAACGGGCCGCCCCTAATAAATGCTGCCTGGGGCCCCCCAAATATTCCCCCCTTTGTGGCCCCCATAAACCCCCCTTGGGGCCCCCCCAATTCCCGCCTGGGGCCCCCAATCCCTGCCTGAGCCCCCTATAATGCTAGCCTGTGGCCCCGATTTCCCTGCCCTTGGGGACCCCCATATGTTTCCCTGGGGCCCCACCATTTTTCCCTGCCTGTGGCCCCCATTTTTTCCGGCCTTTTGGCCCCCATATCCCTGCCTTTGTTGCCCCCCATAAACTCCCCTGTGGCCCCCAAAATTTTATCCTGCCTGGGGACCCCAAATCCTGCCGGGGGGCCTAAAAAAGTAAAAACGGGCCTGTGGCCCCCAAAATCCCTGCCTTGTGGCCCTTTCCCAGAAAATCCTCCCTTTTCCCCTTTTAATCCCTGCCTGTGGCCCCCCTTTACCCCTTTTTGCCTGGGGCCCTCCCCTCAATACGGGCCTGGGCCCCAATTTAGCCTTGCCTATGGCCCCCATAAAACCCGCCCTAGGGGCCCTCCCATATTCTCCCTGTCCCCCTATAGGGCCAAGGCCTTTTGGGGCCCCCAATACGGGTTTGGCCCCCATTCCCTGCTTTTGGCCTCCATATCCCTCCCTGGGGCCCCTATATCCCTCCCTTTCCGCCCCCATATACTCCCCCGTGGCCCCATTTTTCCCCGGGCTTTTGGCCCCCTTTATCCCTGCCGGGTGGCCCCCCAATTATAGGCCTTTGCCGACGGGGTTGCCCCATATACTCCCTTTCAGTAAACCCAATTCTCCCCTCGGGTTTTCCCTTTATATACCTTTCTTGGGGCCCCTATAAAAACTCCCCTTCAGGGGCCCCCATATACCCCTGTGGCTCCATTTACTGCCTAAAGTCCCCCTATGACCGGGACTGTGGCCCCATATTCCCTTTTTCCCCCCCCTAAAAAAAGAAATTGCTTTTGGCCCCTTTAAAAAAAGAAAAGGAACTGTTTTTTTTTTGGGGGGGGGGGCTTTTTTTTTTTTTTAATTTAAAAAAAAAAAACCCTTTGCCTGTTGTCCCCTATAAATACCTGCCTGTGGCCCCACATACTATTTGTCCGGGTTTGGGGGCCTAATATTCTCCCTTTAGTCCCCAATAAAATACCACCCTTAAAATAAGAGGGACTGTTTTTAACCTAAAAAATTAAGGAGTTGGGGGAAATGTGAGGATTCGAAATATTTGGGGTAAAAATCCCCCAGGGACGACCCGGGCCCGGGAACAATCAGCATGAAGGTGGGGAACCGGATGAGGACGAGGAAGGGAAAAGTGGAACGACGCCTAAACATAAAAAAAGACGTCTGGTGGGGGTCACTAAGGGAAAAACTCCCGGTTTTAATCACTTTTTTGGTCTGCGAGAAGGTCTAATACAACTAATATCAAACCACAAAATTTTGGCCCCTTTTTGGTTTTTTATGGGGGTCGGGCCTTTTTGGTTTAATATATGTCTCTAGGGGCCTTTTGTGGGGCATTTGGGGGGTTTTCCCCTATTGGGGGCCCAAACTGTTATTGGCCCCGGTGGTAAATTTTTCTGCAGGGGGCCTTTTTTGGTAAAAAAGGCTGTTTATCCCCATTTGGGGGTTGCTTTTCGGGTAGGGTCCAAAAAATTTTAGGGAGTTTTTTTAAAAGTAGAAATTTAAGTTTGGGGGTTTTGGGTTTTTTTAGGAAGGTTTTTTTTGTAAACAATCAATTTTTTGTCGGGTTTTTTTTTAGAATTTTGCCCCTGATTGTAGGTGGATTGGTTTTGGGTTGACTTTTTGGGGGTTTTATTGCCCAATTTTAAAGGGTTTAGAATTTTTTCTGAAAAAGAAAAATTTTTTGTCTTTGGGTGATTTTTAAACTTTTTCTGTGACTGCTGAGGAGGTTTTAAAACGGGATCTGTTTTGGGATGTGCAGTTTTTTTTAAGTGACCAGGAAACCAAAAAGGTTTTTTTCTCTTTTAAAAAAAACATCCGCTTTTTTCACAATGGGGCGGGGAAAAAAAAATGTCGTGGAACCCAGCCCTCCCCAGAAAAACAAAAAGGGCCCAGCCCCGGGAATTTTTTTAGGACCCCTAAAGAAATCCCCCTGATTGGGGGTCACATTGCGTAAGAGAACGGGAAAAACTTTTATTTCTTTTAAAACTGGGGGTATGAAAATGCATCTAAATAACGCATTGCTTTTATGGAGGTGCAGCACCCGTTCATTTTGTTTAACTATATTTAATGCGCCTTTTTAGGTCCCTTTTTACAATGTGTCTTTTCCGGGGAGTAATTAATGCACCTTGGGGAATTTTTTTTTGGTTTTTAAAATAATTAAAACCAATTTTTTTTCATTTTTTATAAAAATTTTTGGACGCCCAAGAGTGGGTTTGGTGGCAAAAAAAGCCCCAAAAAAAAAAATCGAATTTTGAAATTATTGGGGAAAATTGTCCCCCTATTAGTTTTTTATATTAATTTTTTTAATTGGCCCTTTAGGGTTTTGCTGAAATAAAAAAATTAAAAAAACTTCCCCTTTAAAATTTTTTTTAAACAAAAAAAAAATTATTTTTTTCCGGAGTATTGGGTTTTAATAGGAAAAAACTCTCTTTTCTTTTTTTATCTGGGGAAAAAGAGTCCGGCCCTTAAACCTCCTTTTTAAAAACAGGGGAGGTGTCGGGGGGCCGTCTTTTTTAGGGGGTTTTTAGGTCGAGGTGTGGAAAAAAACCCATTCTTTTGTCAAAATTGGAAAAAGTCCCCACCAAATCCCCTTCCAAAATTAAAAAACCAAGAGGGGGGTTGTCGGGGGCTCTTTTTGGGGAGAGGGGGACGGGTGTGGAACCCCCCCATTCAGGGGCTTTTTGGAAAGAGCCCCCAACCACCTCCCCATGCCAAAATGGGAAGTGTCAGGGGCCTTCGTTTAGGATAATTAAGGTCCCCGGTTTGGGGGAAACATCCTTTTTAAAGTTTTTACGGAAATTTTTTTCCCCAAAACCCAACTTTCCCCCTTTTTTTAAAAAACAAGGGGTTTTTGGGTTCCGGGGGGTTTTTTCTTTTTTAGAAAGAAAAGGGTGGGGTTTTGGGGGGTTTTTTCAACCCAAAATTAAAATGTTTTTTATGGGAAAGAGCCCCCAAAAACCACTTTTTTTTCCTTTAAAAAACCAGAGAGGTGTCGGTGGCTCGTTTAGGAGGGTTTGGGAAAATGCATTTTGTGAAAGAAACCCCCTCATTCAACGCCCCAAGGGGAAGATTTCCCCAGACTCCCTTTTCTCCTTTTCAGACAGAGGGGGGTTTGTCGGGGTTTCCGGTTTAGGAGAGAGGTGGGGTGGGGAAAACCCCCCCAATTCATTTTAAAATGGAAGGGGTCCCCAACCACCCCCTCTGGGGCAGGAACAAAGAAAGGGGTAAAGGGGGCTCGTTTAGGAGATAGGTGCGTATTGGAAACTCCCCCATTCATGTGCTTTTTGGGGAAGAGCCCCGGAAAACCTCTCTTTCAGAAACAGAGAAGGGTTTTCGGGGTTTTTTTTTGGGTAATATTTTGGGGTTTTTGGGAAAAACCCTTCGGGCCCTATCGAAGAGTCCCAACCACCTCCCCGGGGTGAAAGAAAAACGGGAGGTTTTGGGGGGCCTTCTTTTTAAAAAAAATAGGTGCAAGGGGGGAAACCCCAACCCTTTTTTCCTTGCCCTAGGGAAAGATTTCCCGACCACCTCCCCGTTAAAAAACGAGGGGTTTTTTGGCTCTTTTTGGGAAGATAGGTGCCAAGTGTGAAACCCCCCCAAAAATTCCCCATAATTTTTCTATGGGGGGGTTTGGGGGGCCCAACCCCCTTGCGTCCTTTTGAAAATTAGGTTAATTTTTCCGGGGCTCTTTTAGGGATGGGAAAGGGGGTTGGGTGGGGGAACTTTCCATTCTTTTTGTATTAAGGGAAAAATTGGTCCCAACGCAACCTTAGGTCTTTTTCAAAACAAAATGGAAAGGTTTTTGTTTCGTGGTTTTTCCCTTTTTTTAAAAAGAGAGGGGGGGGTTGGGGGGATTCACCCATTAAATTGTCTAGGGGGAAAAGGTCCCAACCCCCAATTTCTCCTTTCCAAACCAAGGGGGAAGGTGTCGTGGGCCCTTTTAGGAGATAGGTGCAGGGGTGAAAAACCCTTTAAAACCGTTCTAGGGAAAAGAGTCCCAACTACCTTTTTTGGGATTAAAACATAGGGGAGGGGGTTCGGGGTTTTGTATTAGGAGAGGAAGGGAATTTTTTAGGGTGTGGAAAAAAACCACATGTCTAGTTTTACTGGAAAGGTTTTCCCCAACCCCCACTCTCTTAAGGAAGAACAGGAGAGATTTTCGAAAACTACGTTAAGGAGAAAAAGGGGCTTGGGGTTAAAGACACCCCTTTTAGAAAAAAAATTTTGTTTATAGGAACCGCCGAACCCCCTTCTGCCGTTTATTTGGGGGAAATTTTTTAGAAGGGTTTTTTGTTTGGAAAACATTTAATGGGGGCCAAAACCAAAATTTTCGGAAAAAAGGCAGTATTGAGGGTTTAAATTTTAATGGGGATTACTTTTTCCCTCTTTCCAAAATTTTTTGCGGGTTGGGAGTTTGGATAACCACCTTTTAAAGTGGTGAAAAAGGGTAAAAAAAAAAAAGAAGGGTTTTTTGGGATTTCCAAATTTTTGTTTCCCTTATGGTTTGGTCAAAAAAAAACCCCTTTAAAATAGGGTTTAAGCAAAAACCCCCTTGTTTTTTTTAAGGATTTTTTTTAAAAAATCTTTTTGTTACAAATGGTTTTACTTGTTATAAAAGGGGCTTTAAAATTTCAAAAATTTAGTAGAAATACAAAAAGGGTTGCGAAATAACATTTGGGAGGGGATGATGTTTTGGAAGTGTAAGGGAAAGGATCCCAATTTTTCGGGATCAACTTTTTTTTTTGGGGAGAAAAATAATTTTTTGTCGGGGATATTGGAGGGTTTTTTTTGGAATTATAAATTTTGAAAATTGTTTTTTTTAAAATTTTTTTTGGGTATAGGTTGGGGGGGTTTTGGTTTTTGGTAGAGTTGGGAAAATGTTTAAAGTTTCGAGAAAAGAAAAAAATTAAAATTTTTAAATTTTTAAAAATTTTTAAAAAGGTTTGAAAAAAGAATAAATTAGGGAGGTTAATTTGAGAAAGGGAATGAAATGATTTAAAGTTTTTAAAAGGTTTTTATAAAAAATTTTGGGTTTGGAGTATTAGAAGGAAAAAAAGGAATTGGAAAATTGTTTTAAGGATTATTTTTTTTAAAGAGGATATTTGGAGTTTAAGGGTTTAAATTTTAAAAGGAAATTTTTAAAAATAGAGTTTTTTAGGGGGAGGGGATTTTTAAGGGGGGTAATTTTTTAAAATTTGTATTGAACTTTTTAAGGTTAAATTTTTAGGGGAAGGTTTTAAAAACTTTCCCATTCAAGGCCCCCCCAAAAAAAAAAGTTAAAAAAAATTTTTGGGGGAGAGAAGGAGCCTAATTTAGAGGGGACGGGGGGGACGCCCCCGTTTGGGCAGAGAGAAGGGGGGAACTGGGGCTTTTTTGTGGAGTAGAAAATGTTTTGAGCTGTTTCCCGGGACAATCCCAAAATAGTGGAAATTTTTGAGAGGAAAGGGGTAAGCATTTTTTTAATTTTAAGGGAAAAAATAGGGGGTCTTTTAAACGGGGGGGGGGACCTTTTTTAATTTTTTTTTAAGGGAAAAAAAACCGTTTTTTGCTCTTTCATGACCTTTTGATTAAATTTTTAAAAGCGTGGGTTTTGGACGGGCCCTAATTTGGGGGGAATTTTTTTACAGAAGGTTTTAAATTGTGGAAGAAATGCCCTTTCCCCAAATTTCCCTCTTTTGGGAAGGAAAGTCCTTTTTTTTTTTTTTTTTTAATTTCTAAATCCCCCCTGTCCTTCTTTCCCTCATTAAAAAGTGCCCACCCCTGCTTTATAGGTGTCTTTCCTCATACGGGGACGCTGTTTTTTAATTAAAGTTTTTTGCAAAAAAACAAGTCATTTTGCAATTTTTGGGGCCCCTTTTTTTCAGTGTCTTACCTATTCCAAAGTTTATCCCCTTTTCTTGAAAAAGGGGGCGGCATCAGTTTCCTCGGGTTCGCTATAGCAAAGCCCTTTGTGTGATCTTTTCCTGTTGGGGGCTGCCAGCGGGGGTTTATATAGCTACGGGCCCTTTGTTTGATCTCCCCTGATAGGGCTGGCCCAAACCCACTGGTTGCTTTTGCTACAGCCCTTTTTTATCTCTCCTGATAGGCGGGCCAGCACGGGTTTTGTTTTAAAGGCTAAAAGGACTTTTTCAATCCCTCCTATAGGTTTCCCAAAGCCCTGGGTTGGCAAATGCAAACAAAAACCTTTTTCAATCTCCCCTGATGGCTACCAGCACTGGTCGCTATAGCTACGGGACCTTTAAATCTCTCCCCCCGGTTTAGGCTGACAGAAACGGTGGGGGCTATAGTTTAACAGCCCTGTTAAAATCTTCGATAGGTTTCCCGGGGCACTGGCGCTATAGCTACAGCCCTTTTTTGATCTCCCCTATAGGCTGCCACATTTGGTCCAAATTGTTTACAGACCTTTCTTTTCCCCCTTTATAGGTGCCAGAAATGGTTGCTATAGCTACAGACCTGTTCAATCTCTCCTGATAGGTTTCCAGCACTGGAAAGCTTTTATTTACAGACCTTTTCCCAATCTTTTCCTGATAGGCCCAACACGGGCCCGCTATAGTTTAAAAGACCTGTTTGATCTTCCTAAAAGGGGGCCGTGTTTGGTCGCTATAGTTACAGATTTGGGGCCCCAGCAGCCCCCCCACTGTAGACCATTTGAAACCCAGCCGAACCCGGTAAAGCCATTTAAAAAACCCCAAAAAATTTCCCAAAAATGAAACTGGGAAAACAAAACTGAGGTAAGGTGAAAAATGTAGTGAGAAAACCCCCTTTAAAAAGCTACTCATTTTGTGGCCATTACCTTTGTTTAGCGGGTAGTTGAATACAGGTTTACTAGCTGATGCAATGGTTTTTTCTGCCTTTTGATTGGCTGATAGCCCAACGTGCTTTTGATGCTAAACAGGGAGTCTTTTTGTCTCTTTTGTGGTTTCCTATGGACTGATTTTGGAACTTCCATAGGAAAACATAGAGAGATTCATTGCCTGTTTCACCCAACCCCATGCTGTGGGTTTCCCAAAGCCCCAGAGTCAGGTACGGGAAAGCCATTGGCACCCAGGAGAGATCCTGTATTCAGCTGCAGGTAAGTAACATTACTGACACTACGGCTGCACCTCAAATCCTTTTGTCATGAACTTAAGGAAAAAAAAAAAAAAAACCCCCTGGAGTTTTTCCCTTTTAAAATGTCCCTCTTTTTGGGGGGTTTGTATATTCCCCCATATTTTTGTAGGGGCCCTTCCTGGGTACTAAAAACCCCCACAGCCAAATGGGTGCATGTAAGTGATGTATTTTCAAAGGGGGACCCCCCAAAATTTCCCCTTCCCTTCCATGAAGGACTAGTTTTTAAGTCAGGCAATGCCATTTAAAAGATTCTTGGGGTTTCTCTTTCCCCCAAATTTTGGGGGTTGTTTCAAATAGCTCCCTGCCCAGTTTGACAATGGTTAAACCCCAAAATATTTAAAAAAAAAAAAGGGGTTTTGGGGTGTCCTGAACCAAAAACTTTTTTTTTTCCTCAAAACCCTTAAACCCTCTAACTTTACCCCTAACCTGAAAAGAAAACCACAAACCTTTTTAAAGGGGATTTATCCCCCTTTAATAAATTTGGCTGTTTTATTGTTTTTTTTGTTTCTCAGTTCCTAAAGCCCAAGGGGCTTTTTCTTCCCCCCGGTGGGTGTTTTTTAAAACTAAAAAGGGGGTTTCATCATCCCCCCCTTCATTTTTCATGCCCCAAATCCTGAGCCCAGTGTTTTTGTTTGGAGATCAGGGGGAAAGGGGATTAGCAAATCCCTCCTTCTCCCCTCCTCCCCCCCTCTGTCTAAAGCCCACATGTCACGTGTCGTTCCTCCCCTTTAATGCAGTCTTATTTTGAAAAAAGTTTCCCTTGTTTTCCCATCCCAAAGGGCCCTGCTTTTCGGGCTAGACAGTTTTCTATGAACCCCAGAGCCTGATCTTTTCCCTCCTCTCACAGCTGGTGGTTTGTTACATTTAAATTTCCCAAGTCTTCTTTTGAACTAAATCCAAAACCCAGCACAGGCCTGTTCCTTTCTATTTTTTAACACGCGGGACCCTTTAAAGGCCCCGGGCAAAATTTGTTTGTTTTCTGTTTTGTAGAAGCAGCTGCGGGGGTTTAATTTTGGAAAGCTCCTGACTGTCCCGAGTGAAATTTTTGGGCCAAACCCCTTTAAATTCGAGTGAAAAGGGGCGGGGGAAAATGCCCCGCTTCCGTGAAAAACCCCGGGGGGCCAGACAGAATGAAAATTAGTAAGCCGTCACCCAAATTCAAATGAAAAAAAAGGGTGGTTTTCCGACCTGAAATGGGGAAACGGGGTGTTTTTAAAAAAAAACCCGAAGAAAAGGGGGGCAGTGAAAACAAAAACAAATGAAAACCAAATTGGCAAAGTTTCTTTTT